>JBBGZY010000291.1:1747500-1915000 GCA_037952925.1 Lithobates clamitans
GAATTTATTATCCCTCAAATAAATCAAAGGAGAATTATAACTCTATTTATTTTGAGTGTGAATCTGATCCCATAATTTTAGTGTATTAAGTGTTATATCCGATGTGTTTGTGCTAAGTGCTCTGTATTTTGGGGGATTCCATATAGTGTGCCCTAAGTGTGTGCTACTTAAACTATGTTCGATATTAACCCATCTTTTTTCTGATGTCGGCTTTGACCATTCCATCACCCGTGAAAGCGTCACTGATTTATAATATTTACTTAAGTCCGGTAGGGCAAGCCCACCCTGTTTTTTACCCCTAGTCAGGACCTTATATGCTATTCGTGGCTTTTTATTACCCCAGACAAACTTTGCCATTAGGCCTCGCAAGGCTCTCAAATATGGCTGTGGTAGGGAAATTGGGAGCATCTGAAATTTATAGAGGATTTTCGGGGCCAACACCATTTTTATTGTATTTACACGGCCAAACAGGGAGAGTGGACGCGTGGACATTTTTTGTATTTCTTGCTTAATTAAATTCAATAAGGGTATATAGTTAGTTAAATACAGTTTCTTCAGAGAGTTGGATAGTTTAACTCCTAAATATTTTATCTCCCTTCTCCAGGGGAAGTGGAATTCCCCTGAAAGTTTTTCTTCTTCCTGTTTGTCTATGTTAATATTTAAGATTTCAGACTTGCTGAGATTTACCTTAAAATTTGATATGTCACCATATCTTTTTAAAATCTGCAGCAAGTTTGGAATCGATATCCGGGGATTCGTAATATACACCCCTCCATTCTGACCATAGGAGTCTTAGTGCTTCCTGGCTATCTACTTCAGAATACAGAAGTCGATTCCCCTTCACACATGCAGAGACCATAGATGCAAGCATAATGGTGGGAAGGGGAGGCCGCAGAACCTAGATTGCTCCAGAGTTGTTCCAAGAGTGAGCTCTACTTTGGGGGGGGTGCGAAAGGCACTCTACTAACATCCTCTATGCCAAGATCTGGAACAAACTTGTGTTTTTTTTTTTTTTGCATGGCAAGATATTATTCTTACTGCGCCTCTGGTGGCAGCTGTTCTGGTCTTCTTGTAGGTCAATAAGAAAAATAGAAATACAAACTGCGCTATAAAACACGTGAACAATTAATAATCAAAAAGCTGCAATCCCAACAATAAACATCAATTGTGAAGTAAAACATAAAAAATAAAAGAATTGCGCTAATACATGTGCAGTTTTACATACATAACATAAGTAAAAGAATTTGGTAATATGTGTAAATGAGGATGAATGCAGATGGCAACTGCATATAATCCACAAAAGTGTCCCATCAAGTGAAAAAAACTCAATGTAATAAAATAGTGACTCCAAATAGCCCACAAGTAATAAAGGAAAAGTCCAAGTGATGATTAATAGTTAATCCGTGACCACAAAGGAGAATCCACCACCGAGAATGGAAGGGGTTACTTCTTACCGAGTGGCCATGATCCCCCAATACAGAGGATCACAGCAGGCAAACTTTTTAAAACAGACTATGGAAACTTCTATCGGCATCCACTGGGGGTCATCTCACCGTCAGCCACAACAGCAGAACTCATGGCAGGGATACACCCGACCCTCTGCTCCTTCCCACAGCTCCAACAGGGCAGTGTTTGGTTTAAGACATCACTTACTAACCATTATTTAGCGTAAATCGTCAAACAGATGTCGGTTTGAGTTTCAAGCCCTTAGAGCTTCAGAAAAGCATATTGCTTTTGTTACAGGAGTAGAGCTGCATCCTGTAGTTCAGCTTATATCAGAGGTAGCGACAGCCCTCCATCTATCAATCATCTGTCCATTGCCTAACTTCCCAGACGTTCAAGCAAGAAAACCACACAAATTGGTCATTCCCAGAGCTTTAACCACTTGACAACTGGGCACTTAAACCCCCTTCCTAACCAGACCAATTTTCAGCTTTCGGTGCTCTCACATTTTGAATGACAATTACTCAGTCATGCAACACTGTACCCATATGAAATTTTTGTCCTTTTTTTCACACAAATAGAGCTTTCTTTTGGTGGTATTTAATCACCGTTGGGTTTTTTATTTTTTGCGCTATAAAAGAAAAAAGACTGAAAATTCGGTAAAAAAATGAAATTTTCTTTGTTTCTGTTATAAAATTTAGCAAATTTAGTAATTTTTCTTTGTAAATTTTGGCCACAATTTATACTGCTACATATCTTTGGTAAAATTAAGTACAAATCGGAGTATATTATTTTGTCTTTGTGAAAGTTATAGAGTCCAAAAGCTATGGTGCCAATATCTGAAAATTGATCATACATGAATTACTGACGGCCTATCTATATTCTTGAGACCTTAACATGCCAGAAAAGTACAAATACCCCCCAAATGACCCCTTTTTGGAAAGAAGACATTCCAAGGTATTTAGTAAGGGGCATGGTGAGTTTTTTGAAGTTGTCATTTTTTCCCACGATTCTTTGCAAAATCAAGATTTTTTTTTTTTTTTTTCCACAAAAATGTCATATTAGCAGGTTATTTCTCACACACCACATATGCATACCACAAATTACACCCCAAAACACATTCTGCTATTACTCCCGAGTACGGCGATACCACATGTGTGAGACTTTTACACAGCGTGGCCACATACAGAGGCCCAACATGCACGGAGCACCTCCAGGCGTTCTGGAGCACCCAGGCCAATTCTGACATTTCTCTCCTACATGTAAAAATCATCATTTATTTGCTAGAAAATTACATAGAACCCCAAAACATTATATATGTTTTTTTTTGCAAAGATCCTAGAGAATACAATGGCGGTTGTTGCAACTTTTTATCTTGCACGGTATTTGCGCAGCAATTTTTTGAACGCTTTTTTTTGGGAAAAAAAACAGTTTTGTGCTTTAAAAAAAAACAAAAGCAGTAAAGTTGGCCCAATGTTTTTGCATAATGTGAAAGATGAAGTTACACCGAGTAAATAGATACCTAACATGTCACCCTTCAAAATCGCTCACGCTCGTGGAATGGCGCCAAACTTCGCTACTTAAAAATCCCCATAGGCGACGCTTTAAAATTTTTTACTGGTTACATGTTTTGAGTTACAGAGGAGGTCTAGGGCCAAAATTATTTCTATCGCTCTACCGATCGCAGCAATACCTCACATGTGTGGTTTGAACACCGTTTTCATATGTGGGCGGGACTTACGTGTGCATTCGCTTCTGCATGCGAGCACACGGACAGGGGCGCTTAAAAAAATTATTATTTTTTTTTTTATTGTTCATTTTACTTTATTTATTTTAGTTTGACACTTTTTTCCAAAAAAAAATTTTTTTGATCACTTTTATTCCTATTACAAGGAATGTAAACATCCCTTGTAATAAGAATATGGCATGACAGGTCCTCTTTACAGTGAGATATGGGGTCAATAAGACCCCACATCTCACCTCTAGGCTGGGAAGCCTGAAAAAAAAAAAAAAAAAAAAAACGATCCTGGCTTCGATCGTAGCGCTGAGACGGTAGAAGCACCAGAGGGCGGCGGGAAGGGGGGTGGTCCCCTCTCGCCTCCCATAAGAACGATCAAGCAGTGGAACAGCCGCTATGATCGTTCCTATGGTGTAGGGAATCGCCAGCTGAAAAATGTACATACCAAAAATAACACCCCAAAATAGATTCTCCTACTCCTGAGTATGGCGATACCCCATGTGTGAGACTTCCACAGCCTGGCCACATACAGAGGCCGAGTACAGCTGAATATGGCTGCGCATGGCAGGGTATGGCTGCACATGGCTGGGTATCGCCGAGTATGACTGGGTATTGCGGGGTGTTGCAGAGTATTGCGGGGTGTTGCAGAGTATTGCGGGGTGTTGCAGAGTATTGCGGGGTGTTGTGGATTAGTACAGAGTATTGCAGAGTATTGCGGAGTAGTGCAAAGTATTGCGGGGTGTTGCGGAGTAGTGCAGAGCATTGTGGGGTATTGCAGAGCATTGTGGGGTATTGCAGAGTATTGTGGGGTATTGCAGAGTATTGCAGAGCATTGTGGGGTATTGCAGAGCATTGTGGGGTATTGCAGAGTATTGTGGGGTGTTGCGGAGTAGTGCAGAGTATTGCAGAGCATTGTGGGGTATTGCAGAGCATTGTGGGGTATTGCAGAGTATTGTGTGGTATTGCAGAGTATTGTGGGGTATTGCGGGGTATTGCAGAGTATTGTGGGGTATTGCAGAGTATTGTGGGGTATTGCAGAGTATTGTGGTGTATTGCAGAGTATTGTGGGGTATTGCAGAGTATTGTGGGGTGTTGCGGAGTAGTGCAGAGTATTGCAGAGCATTGTGGGGCATTGCAGAGCATTGTGGGGCATTGCAGAGCATTGTGGTGTATTGCAGAGTATTGTAGGGTATTGCAGAGCATTGTGGGGTATTGCAGAGTATTGTGGGGTATTGCGGGGTATTGCGGGGTATTGTGGGGTATTGCAGGGTATTGCAGAGTATTGTGGGGTGTTGCGGAGTAGTGCAGAGTATTGCAGAGCATTGTGGGGTATTGCAGAGTATTGCAGAGCATTGTGGGGTATTGCAGAGTATTGTGGGTTGTTGCAGAGTATTGTGGGGTGTTGCAGAGTAGTGCAGAGTATTGTGAGGTATTATAGTATGGAGGGATGGCTGATCATGGTGGGATGGATGGATGGATGTGACTGTATTTGTCACAGAGCAGCGTTGTGGGCACTACAGATGCAGCCCACAACGCTGCTACCATCCGATCCCTCCCCCGCCCCTCCCCCTCTGTACCGATTGGCACACAGAGGGGAGGGAGGAACCGGCGTCATGACATGACGCCGGTTTGTTTACATGTGATCGCTCCATCATTTGACGGAGCGATCACATGGTAAACGGCCGCGATTAGCGGCCGTTCACCGTGATCCGTGATGCGCCGGGTCCTCTGGACCCGGCGGTCACGGAAGTTCTCGGGTGCGCGCCCCAGGGGGCGCGCGAGAGCAGTATTCTGGGAGGACGTCCATGGACGCCTTCCCAGGATAAGCCGACCGCGCTGTGGCCGTCTTTCGGCTATGGCCCGGTCGGCATGTGGTTAAAGAAGTTTCTGTCCACAATTGCTCTTTTCAGTTCATATGATAAGTCTTTCACTGTTCCAGATGGAATTCATCAGGCAAGAGAGGTTGCCTCCTGGACTTTAGCAAGATTGGTTGTGCAGATGGGAAATGGGTCGTGAGCCTCCTTCAGTGACAGGATGCATCCTCTTCGAGAGGGGTTGAGGCCTCATAGGCGGCCCAGTTGAAAGCATCTATGGATTAATTCTAAAGGAAAGTGGCATGCTTTTCCCAGCATACCTTTCCAACCTTTACAGAATAGACCTGGGTGCCTTGTCATCAGCGGGCTTCGGAGGAATGACTGTTCAGTCTTCTGTCCCATTTGAAAATATATAAAATAATTATTTTGGTTTGTTAAGTAGAACCCACCCTGTCAGCTAGGATATGTATCACTAGTATGCAGCCATGGTGGCGTCAGGAAAACGGAAAATTGTATCATACTTACCGTAATTTTCCTTTCCTGACGCCAATCCATGGCAGCATACGGATCCACCCTTGTGCGTTTCGGTATCTAGCTAATTACGAAGAATGGGGCGGGGCCTAACTGGCCTTTAATTTATGCTATTTCATTGGTCCTGAGGGAGGGGAGAAAGGCGGAGCCTATCACTAGTATGCTGCCATGGATTGGCGTCAGGAAAGGAAAATTATGGTAAGTATGATACAATTTTCCTTTATTTTGCTAGAAAATTACTTAGAACCCCCAAACATTATATATTGTTTTTTTTTATAACACCCTAGAGAATAAAATGGCAGTCATTGCAATACTTTTTTTCACACCGTATTTGCGCAGCGGTCTTACAAGCGCGCTTTTTGGGGAAAAAATTCACCTTTTTGAACAAAAAAAATAAGATAACAGTAAAGTTAGCACAATTTTTTTTTATATTGTGAAAGATAATGTTACGCCGAGTAAATTGATACCCAACATGTCATGCTTCAAAATTGCGCCCGCTCGTGGAATGGCGTCAAACTTTTACCCTCAAAAATCTCGTTAGGCGATGTTTAAAAAATTCTACAGGTTGCATATTTTGCGTTACAGAGGGGGCTAGAATTATTGCTCTCGCTCTACTGATTGCGGCGATACCTCACATGTGTGGTTTGACCACCGTTTTCATATGCGGGCGCTACTCACGTATGCGTTCGCTTCTGCGCGCAAGCTCATCGGGACGGGGCGTTTTGATGCCGCTTCCGCCCTGCAGTGTCATGGAAACGAGTGGGCACCATCTTTCCCTCACTCGTCCCCAGGCATAGCAAGGGGACAGACGCGATCGCCTCCGCCGATACCGACGGCTCTGGTAAGCGGCGGAAGGCACTGGATCGCAGCGGGAGGGGGGCCCCTCTCCCGCCACCGATAAAAGTGATCTCGCAGCTAATCCGCCGCAGAGACCACTTTTATCTTGTGGCCGACCGCCGCACGAAAAGGGGCTAGCTGCTGCCATAACAACGATATCCGCCGGCAAAGTTAGGACGTACATCGGCGTGCGGCGGTCGGCAAGTGGTTAAATTGTGCCTTTTTGCAAAATGGTGAAAAGAGTACGTACCCAAAAATTTCTCTAACAATCTGGAGATTTTCATTTTTCACTTACAGATTTCAAAAATTTGTAAAAGACCCCCCAAACTATACATTTTTTGAAAGCACATGGCAAGTAGAAAAAAAAAAGGTGTTACTGATTTTTAAGGCAGTGCGATATTTGCGCAAATGTTTATCAAATCAATATTTTCGCTAAAAATACACCAAAATCATTAATACTGTACATAAACACAACATAACAAAATTCCTGCTAAATTGCTACTAAAGCATCGTTCACATATGGCATACTAAAGTGTACGCCCATGGAGGGCCATGTTTACCCACACAGGGATGCACAGGTTTTTCGTGAAGGATTCCCATTTATGTCAATTGGGATGCAACAGCTTCACAGGCATAGCTGCTGTACACAATCTGACATCGGTGTAGCTACATGACCCCGAACACAGACAGTGTGAGCTCAGGGACATGCAGGCGGACCTACATGGATGTAAAATTAGGAGCAACAGCTCTGTTCGTGCAGGTGCTACATCCTAAATGACATCAATGGGACTGCCTGCACAGAGATGCATGGAACACCTGTGCATCCCTGTAAAGGTACGCTGTGTATGCCCTATGTGGACAAGGCCTTAGGCCCCTTTCACACAAGGAGACCGACTGGGTCTGCCTGTCCGTTTTTTAGGCTGGCCCAATCAGACCACACATTGTTCTCTATGGAGAGGCTAATGTAAATGGACATATGTCCGTTTACACCCGCTTGCATCCGATCCAGTCCAGTCCGCTAAAAACAGATGGATGGGGATTCTATTCCCCATCCATCTAGCAGATCGGATTGGATTGGAAATAGACAGGCGGTCCGTTTCCATCTGACCGCACCATAGAGAATAGCGTGCTGTGTCCGTATCCGCTCTGCATCAGCGGAGAGGACGCAGACCTGTCATCCGCCTACTCAGCGGGGATCAGCAGAAAGATCCCCCGCTGAGCAGGCGGATCTGCTAGACAGAGTCCACTCCACGTGAAAGGGGTCTTACCAGGAGCGCCCGGTCCATTAGGGGCGGTTGTAGGTTTTTTTTTTTCAAGCCGCATGATTAGAACCTGAGGCTCCAATTGGCTTGAAAAAGGTTGGGCTCAGGGAACAGAGCATTGCACCCTGAACCCACCCACTTGTGACAATAGCGAAGTAATATCAGCTGTTGTCTTCCGGGTTCTCCTCCTGGCCAATTAGGACAGATCAGGTTGGCCGGGAGAAGCTGGGGAAGCCATGGAGGGGTGTGGGGGACCATCAACATGGAGGAGTGGGTGCGGGGGGGGGGGACTGTCACCGTGGAGGAGTGAGTGCAAGGAGGGGACCGTCACCGTGGAGGGGTGAGTGCAGTGGGGGACCGTCACCGTGGAGTGGTGAGTGCGGTGGGGGGGACCGTCACCATGGAGGGGTGAGTGTGGGTGGACTGGGGGGGGGGTCTTACTATGTTTTTTTTGGGGGGGGTGAGTTTTCTTTGGTGAGATATCAGAGACCCCCATATCTCTTTTTTTGAGACAGAGAAAGGGACTGAAAACGGTCCCTTTCTCTGTAGCACTTTACATGAATGAATGGAACAGAGATCCCATTCATTCATGAAATGACAGTCTGATATATTGTAACACTCGCGGTTACAATGATCATCTGTCAGTGGATATAGCAGCAATCGCTGCCTATAGCCATTGTACAGGAGGGGTTTGTTATACACATGTATACCAAGCCCCCTCAAGCCACAAATTCACCCCCACCGCTCCCCCCCTCCGCACTCGCCAAGCTGACAGATCATGGAGATCTGTGCAGGGAGAAGCTGCAAGCAGCAGGAGGGAGGGCGGGATGCCGCTCGGAGTGGCAATGGATTAGGGGTGCGGGGGCATTTGGGGGGGTGATCAGAGGTATTGGGGGGCCACATCTGGAACCTCCAAGCCCCATGCAGCACCTGAAGCCGGCGGGAGCGGCAGAGGAGGAAAGCCGGTCAATGATGGTGGCTGTGGAGAGCGGGTTTGTTGGGGGGGGGTCGGATTGGGTGGAGAGGGTAATTAGTGTTGGGGGAGAAGAAAGGGGTGAAGGGGATAAGAGAGGAGAGTGGGGGGGGGGAGTCAGGGAAGCAGCTGCATGGGTGGGGTGGGGGGACGACAGTGACATTAGGGTTTAATAACTCTGATCAGCGGGTTGTAATCCGCTGATCAGATTTAGAGAATTGTTCAGCAGAGTCTTCTGAACAATAAGATATAAGCTTATGGTTTTTAAAGTATACATCGAGCCAAAGGCAAGACCTCAAACCTGATTAGCACTTATGACCAGAGCCAGTCTTTAGCCAACATCACCAATCCCAGTACTAAAGTAACTAAAATGACCCTTTGCCTGGGGAGTAGGTGGGTTCTTGGAGCCATCCCTTCTCAGGTTCCATTGGTCTTCCCTCTGTGAGCTGTCCAGGATCATGTGATTTACTTTTCTCTATTCATACCCAACAAGTGGGGGTAGTTTAGCATAAATTGGGTTAGTAAAATGCTTACTTCTCTCATATAAATGGTGAAGTTTGCTTACACTTTGGGGAACAGATCTTGGTAGTTATCCATAGAGATTTAATTTCTTAGACAAGTAAAAGGCGCAAATCACTTGTGGCTCTAATGTAACCCTGAAAAAGTCCATAAATTAGTCCATAATGCATAGGGTAAATAATAAGGTCCGTACACTCAGGGCTGCCACCAAGTAGGAATAGAAGCCAAATTCCAGCGAAGCTGAGAATAAACAAGAAAGAGAGGCGCTGTGAGACGTCAGATGCCCCCGCTCGTGGAGCTACAGAGCATGAAGTTCTCGCTGTGAACCGCTGTGCGGTGAGTTGTCCCGAAAACGAGGTTTGGAGTGCATAAGGCAGAGCGGCATAAGGCAATGACAACACTAAGTTTCAATGCATTTCTAAGCATTCCTGGCCATCCTTCTTGCTTCTGTGATGCTTTTACCTACAGCTGTGCTCCTTTACCCAAGTGAATGGCCATTTGTTTGTTACTATTAAAATGTGTTAAACTTCTACACTTAGAGGTGCCTCTCTTCCTTGTTTGTTCTGGGATTGAGTTTCTAATTCTGGGAAGATAGACTCACGGTCAGATGGGGTGATGGCCCCAGGGGCTCTCTCTTCTTGTCATGCGAAGCTGGCCTTGCCACCTCAGTGACCCTCCATGATTTCTATCTTGTTACATGCATTAAAGTGGTTGTACACTCTGTACAACCACTTTTACCTACAGTTAAGCCTATATTAAGGCTTACCTTTAGGTGCTGGAAATATCTCCTAAACCTCCATGGTTTAGGAGATATTTACAATAACTCCGTGCGCCGATGTCTACGGCACATGTGCACTTTAGAAAGGGCAGATCGTGCCATATCTAAAGGGGTCATGCCATGACTGGCGGCACCCACGAGTGACATCACGCAACTCTGGCCAGCCACAGAGCCAGCGTTCGCGACCCCAGAAAGAAGAGGGGTAAAGATGGACGCTTGCTGCTAGTGGGGACAGCAGTGACATTGCAGGCTTCGGTTTCAGGTAAGTGACACATAATGGGCTACTATGCGATGCATAGTAGTCCATTATGCTTTACCTTTTGCAGGGAAATAAAGAGGAAGTAAAACCCATCAGGGTTTACTTCCTTTTTAATGCAGAATATATTCAGCATTGTTCAACTTGATGCTCAATGGAATTTATACCTCTACTTTGTTTCTTTTTAACTGTTGTCTCCCCCCCATGTCAGAACTTATTTTTAAAGGTTCCCCTCTCCAACTTTCTAAAAAGAAAAGTACACAAATGAGGAAGGGAAGAACAGAAAAACTCAAAATAAAAAAATAAAAAAAGAAGACAAGAAAGAAACTATACTAATACAATCAAAATATTCAATCTCTCCACACCGATTTTACCTGACCAAGAGACCTCCCACACCAAAGGAATACATTTTGCTCCATCCACCAAGTTAAAAATACTTTCACCATATTTAAAAGGACCTCAATAATTTATTAGAAACTTTACAATCAAATGTTTTTACAATATGAAGCAAAACCTAAATAAAACACCAGAACCTGAGGCCAATAATACAATCTGCCTTGATGAAGGGGATCTTGATTCACTACATATTCTAGAAAATCTGTACATCAATAGCTCATTTGACCTTGAAAACTACCAGCCGTCTTCTGCACCCATCTGCCATATACCTTTCAGATCTGTTAGCCATCTGCAACCCTAAGATCTCCTAATCCATAAACATATCTTCCAACTTTATATGTATGTAAACTAGTGCCTAAGAAACACTATCCATTAACCTGTCAATAAGGGTAGGGGCATAGTTGTTCAAGACAGGTCCTGCAATTTGAAGGCGGCCTACAGGCTTCTATCCAACAATCTTTTTTTTCATTCATATTTACTACCCTTGCTATGATATACAGTATCATGCTAGCTGTGCCTGGTATTCTCCCCACCTTCTCATACATTGTACCAGCTGTGCCCTGTAGTTCTCTTGTACCCCTTTAACAGTATTAAACATTTTTTTCCAACTAAGCATTAGTCCTTTATTATAAAGCAATAACAGACGTACAGTGTACTAATGTGCTGCAAGATTAGGTTCCGCTGCACCTTTTTGTCCCACGGCTTTATAAATATATTGATATCCAGGTTAAGGGTTTGGCTTGAAAAAGGGCCTGGGCGGCCTTAAAAATGCGTAACAAGGCCCCTTGAGGCCACATCCAGTCTGCTGTGCTCTCCACAAGCTTCCTACTTACTGGCTGGTCCCTGGATCTACATCTTGACAGTTTAGGCTGCTAGTTTTTGGATGGGACTCCACCTCTCCAGTGCACCACCACACAGACCAGCTCTTGACTTAAAGCATCATTTCTTTCCCAGTTTATATGAGTTGCCTAAATACAGTTAGGTTCATAAGTATTTGGACACAATTTTTTTCAGGTATTTCCCAAAATATATTTAATGCTAAAGTTATATAATGGATATGGGCTGAAAGTGCACACACTCTCATGTTTAATTTGAGGGTATGTACATCCAAATCAGAGGAAGGGTTTAGGAATGAATAGCCACCCCCTTTTTCAAGAGAGCAAAAGTAATTGGACAATTGATTTAAAAGCTGTTTCATGGCCAGGTGTGGGCTACTCATTCATTATTTCTTCATCAATCAAGCACAAGGTGCAAACCATCAAGTCTGAAGAATAGAAAAGCCAGATTAGACTTTGCCAATGAACATCTAAAAAAAAAACCAGACAGACCAGTTCTGGAAAAGCATTCTTTGGACGGATGAAACTAAGATTAATCTGTACCAGAAGAACGGGAAGAAAAAAAAAAAAGTGTGGAGAAGGCTTGGAACAGCTCATGATCCAAAGCACACAACGTCATATGTAAAAAACATTGTGGAGGCAGTGTAATGGCATGGGCATGCATGGCTTCCAGTGGCACTGGGTCATTGGTGTTTATTGATGACGTGACAGAAGACAAAAGCAGCCGGATGAATTCTGCAGCATTTAGAGATATAGGGTCAGCCCAGATTCAGCCAAATGCAGCAAAGTTGATTGAATGGAGCTTCACGGTACAGATGGACAATGATCCAAAACACACTGCAAAAGCAGTCCAGGAACTTTTGAAGGAAAAGTGGAATATTCTACAATGGCGGAATCAATCACCTAATTTTTTTTTTTTTTTGGGCTTGTTATTTTTACCAGGTGAACCTGCCATTGACTCAATTACTGATCTAGAGTGACAACTTTTAAACACTTCTGGACCAATCCCATTTCTGACATTTGTTGTTTACAAGTTAAAATCAGTATTTTTTGCTAGAAAATTACTTAGAATCCCCAAATATTTTATATATATATATTTATTAGTAGAGACCCTAGAGAATAAAATGGAGAGCATTGCAATACTTCATCAGACCGTACTTGCGCAGCAATTTTTAGGGAAAAAAAAAATACACTTTTTTTTGAAGAAGCAATAATAAGCCTCATTTTTTGTATAATGTGAAAGATGTTACACAGAGTAAATAGATACCCAACATGTCATGCTTTAAAATTGTGCATGCTCATGGAATGGCGACAAACCACAATACTTAAACATCTCCATAGGTGACGCTTTAAAAAAGGTTTACGGGTTACCCGTTTAGAGTCACAGAGGAGGTCTAGTGCTAGAATTATTGCTCTCACATGTGTGGTTTTGAACAGTGTACATATGTGGGCGCAACTTACGTATGCGTTCACTTCTGCGCGCAAGCTCGCAGGGACAAGGTGCTCTAATTTTTTTTTCTCTTATTTTACTTTTTATTATTACACTCTCTCTTTAAAAAAAAAAATGTTGATCACTGTTAATCCTATTACAAGGAATGTAAATATTAGTAATTAATAATAGTAATTTTACTTTTACACACACAAAAAGGCCCTTTAAGGCCGGAAGTGACGTTTTACATCGCTCTGGTCCTCCAAGGGCATAGAGTCGAGTGGGGGCCATCTTGCCCTCACGCGCGACTTCCTGCCCATCCGATTGTTTTCGCCCATGCCGACATCTCCGGTAAGCGGGAAAGTGACTGGCGGGGCACTTCTCCCGCTGCCCATAAAAGTGATCCCGTGGCGAATCTGCCGCCGTTAACACTTATCTGAAAAAGGATCGCCTGCTGTAAAAAAAATATACTGGGGTTATGGCAGCTATCTGCTGCCATAACCATGGTAAATAATGTCAACGTAATTACATATATACAGTGGGCAGTCCAAAAGTGGTTAAACCAATATTTTTCTGTAATTGCAAGAAATGTTCTTAGCCTGAAAGAGACAAACGAATGCAGCCATCTAATGACTGGTAAGCTGCAATATATTACATTTTTGTTCTTGGGTTTAAATATACTTTTACACAACGGACTTAATTTTGCTGAGCAACACTGACACAATACATAAAAAGACCAGAAAAACTGTAATAATGACTCATTAAAGCAATTTATGGAACCACTGTTTTTTTTTTTTTCTCTGGCAATAAAATAAGTTCAAGATGCAATTCTTAATATTGACAATGTAGAATACATAATACACTCCAAAAAGGGATCTCATTTACAGGACTGCAAGGCACATACATAATTTTCCCTCATTTATACATGGCAGATGTAATCCCTGAAATAGAATTTTTTTAAAATTCTGAGACAACTTAGAAATACTATAAAGTTAGCATTTTTTTTCTGGTTAAAAACTGTAGAATTTCATGCAATCTTTTTAAAAAGTGATGTCACAGATTATATACATACATCCTCTGATGCTTATAATGAAGCTTTAGTGGGGAAAAAAAATACCCTGATTACTAGAACACAATAGGAGACAGTTATTGCTTTCCGCATAGGTTGCACCATAAAGCTTTCATATGTTGGAAAAATGGAACACAAAACCACATGTTCCATATATAATACAATACTATCTCTGGATACATTTCTGTATGGGGAACAAAAACCATCTGTGTATGTTACTCTGGTTCTTACATTAAAGCACCACTATATACATTTATCTTTGCTTAACCAGTTCAAGGCATTATGGGAAACAAATATTGGTGTGCATCAAATCACACACATTATCTCTGCAAATATAAATTATAAGCTGCCTATTAATTATATTGGTGTTTGAAGGAAAAAAGTGATATGTCAACACTTTGGAGAAGTGAGAAGATTGGACTACAAAGTCAATGTCCAGTGTGGTTTAGTCATCAGTGCATAATGGACACCATTTAGATTTTTTATTTAAAAGACAAGTCTGCTGATGGTGCTGAAACCTCCATCTCCACCACCGCCACTCGGCCCGCAACTTCCAGGAGGGTCATTGTCATCAAATCCATTGGGTCTGAACGAGCAGGAAGCAGATGCTGCTTGTAGAGCCCGCGCACGGGCATTAAGTTCCTGTTCCTGTGCAAACAGACAAATTACTATTAAAAAGGGAGCCTTCATTATTAAATACATATCTTTATATATGCAAACCACCTAAATGGCCCTTGAGAAACTCTTTGTAATATTTCTGCTCTTCTGCAGCCATTTTTTTAACATTAATGCTTCATCGAATATTGAACTGCACTAACCCAATTGCCAGCCAGGTTCTGTGCTGGGTAGATTTGAATGTGACCAGATATCAAGAGTTCCTAAGTGTACAGTCCCATTTATACCTATTGGGAAGCAAGCAGAGCCAGTGTGAAGGAGAATTTATTTCAGCAGAAATAAACACTGGAGGAGGCTTTCACGGTCATATGAAGGTAGGCAAGGAACTGAGGAAGGGGAGGTTAGTGCAGATCATGGATCATGGGGGACTTGGGGTTAGCAGTGTAGACCTCCCCGCAGAATCGACTTGCCTTTCTTTTCATTCCTTGCCACTACCCACTGTTTCGGTGTGAGCCAAATGCTTTTCCATACCTAGACGTACCAAGAATTTTGTTTGCCCCCCTGACTTAACAGAGTAGTGGTGAAATGAAGGAAAGATGAGCATAGGCAGCTGGGTATGGGTGGATTAAACTGTATGTCCAGCCAAAACGTTTTTCTTAGTATTGGAGAGAGTGGAGAAGAGGTAGAAACCCTATCAGGTTTTTTAGATATATCCCCACATGTCCTGCCGACAAGAAAGGAAGTGAGGGTAACAAACGCAACAATGAAAAAGATTTCCTTAGTGGGTGGCACAGTGGTGTAGTGGGTAGCACATTCGCCTAGCAGTAAAAAGGGTCGCTGGTTTAAATCCCAACCACGACACTACCTGCCTGCAGTTTGCATGTTCTCCCTGTGCCTGCGTGGGTTTCCTCCCACACTCCAAAGACATGCTGGTAGGTAAATTGGCCCTAGTATATGAAAGGGGACCTTGGATTGTGGGCTCCTTGAGGATGTGAGTGTGCGATGTATGTGTGGAGCGCTGCGTAAATTGACGGCGCTATATGGGTACCTTAAATAAATAATATATAATGGAGGAGCATCTTGGTGAGACACAATGTACAGTTGTGGACACACACCCACTCACTCAGGATGAACTGGATGGTCTGGTGTCTTTATTCAACCTTACTAACTATGTAGTAGGTGAAGGCTAGATTTCCTGTTCCTCTCTTCCTGTCTGGTGCACACAATGTCCATATGATAAGAAGTGGGGGTAAATCTCTCTAAAGTAGGTGTAGGCAACCTTTGAGAGGTGAAGATCTTCCATGACAACACAGAAGAGAGCAAAGATCACTGGGGTGCCTTAGCCTTTTTTTTTTTTTTAGAAGTTAACTACCAAGGTGCCAGAGGTCAGTTGTGGGCAGTGTACAGAGGTTAATAGAATATGAAGCAGTGTACAGGGATCACTAGGGTAGATGACAGGGTTGAGCAGGACAGGGGGGTTAGCAGGGCAAAAAACAGGGAGTTAACAGGGCAATGTAAGGGGGGTCTTCAGGAAGGCACATTACAGAAGGGTCAGGAGGGACTGCTACAGGGGATCAGAAGAGCCTAGTACAGGTGGCTTTGGAGGGCATGGTACAGGGAGTCAGGGGAGTCTGGAGGGCACGTCATTAAAGAGGGGGTCAGGAGTGCACTGTACTGGGGGTTAAGAAGGCACAATTCTAAGGGGTCAGTAGGGCAAATTACAGAGGTGTCAGGAGGGTTCATAAGTGGTATCCCGATGCAGAGCAGTGCATGGAAGCTGCTAGGGCAGATCTACCTGTTCTGGTGTGCTGATCCCCGCCAGGCCTTTTCTCTCGTCATATGACGTTATCCAGAAGCACATTGAATGAACTGGAGAGAAGGGCTAGCGGGGATCAGAACACTGCCACACACAGAGACAAGAGCCCAAACTTGCCCGAGTTCTGTCAAATCCAACAGCAAATCCTAGGTGGCAGAGGCATTCCCTGCCTTGCAGCATGCCCCTTGCACATGAGGCTGTGGGGCGGGGAATGGCTCCGCTACCTAGGACTCGCTTTGACTGCTTCCCGGCTTGAGAGCTCAGGTAAGACGTCTGAGCTCATTGCTTCTGTGCTTTGCCACCTGGGGGGGATCATGGTGGGGAAGAGCACTTCAGAGTTGGCAGAGCGGGGATTCGAACGCGATCTACCAGTAGCTGGCGGTCGACAGTGGGATCGCAATTGACGGGTTGTCAACCTCTGCTCTAAAGGAATCCTGAATAACCGTAAAAGCCCAACAGGAGTTCTAATAAATCCCCACTATAGGCTCAACATATACATTAAAGCACACAATTTGCTTTGCCTTAAACTGGCAAAGCACAAGCCTGCTGTAAATTTTGTTCATCCTTCTGTATTTAGTGTAATAACAGATTTCTCAGTACAATTACGGTGTTCAACAACTGCAAAGCAGGAAGCAGAGCTGGAGTATG
The DNA here is from genome assembly GCA_037952925.1 of Lithobates clamitans. Taxonomy (NCBI): domain Eukaryota; kingdom Metazoa; phylum Chordata; class Amphibia; order Anura; family Ranidae; genus Lithobates; species Lithobates clamitans. The sequence goes on from JBBGZY010000291.1 coordinate 1,764,461, forward strand.
TAATGGAGCAAATATGACTGCCGCCATGCACATTGATTAACCACTTGAGTCCCTAACAATGTAAACTACAGACATAATTAAAGTAGAATTCCAACTAAAGCCAGACTAGTCTTACCTGCCATTTCTTTTTTTAGTCGCAAGGAAATGGCGAGGGACACTTGACAACTGCATCTTTTTTACTCAGGTAAGTGCTGGGAGAGGGGAGGGAGCATTTTCAATACTAGTTAGGATTTATTTAGAATTCTACTTTAAAAGCCACCTGTTTGATAACGGTCAGTAAAACAAATGGACTCACTTAGAGATTTCCCCTCTATTACGGTTTTAGTAACAACCTAAAATTTTAGGCTTTCCCTCACAGTTCTAGCAATAATGGTCCCAGGAAAAGAAAGGGCAAATCACCCCAGAACAGACACAAATCTGCCAGTTGTTCTAACTCGGCTTCTATTTGAAACCTAAGAAAAGTTTTGGCTTAGATGCAAGCAACATTTAACAGGTTTTAGAATTGTTTCTTTGAATTGCTGGTCAGGCATGTGAGGTAAAAACAACCAGAAGATGTAGATGTAATTGTACCTGTAAGTAGAGCTTATTGTCCTTGGTAATGGCATCCATCAGCTCCTTCTGAAGTGGTGGTTCCCCATTTACCCAAAGTCCATTTACTGCACTAGGGTGCACATTACTGGTATCACTACAACTGTGCTTTTTGTATAACAGCACATAAGCTGTGTCCTTTGGAAACCGATTGGTGATATTTAAAACAGACTGAAATGAAGTAAATGTCACTCGGCTATCATTAAACAGAAACCATTCTTTAGACATGTCATTACATGCAGTGTCATTTTCAACAACTGAGTTTGAGGTGTCTTTGCTCACTAAAGGACCTTGGTAAGGTTTCTCATGGCAGAGATATCTTGATGTACTGGTGACATTCCTTGCATATGAATAGTAATGGCCGCTTTCTGAAGAGGTACCAGAATGGACCACAATAGAGCTTAGAACATAAGGGACAAGCTTTGTGCAGCATAGATCTTCAATACCAGATGGTTTCAGCTTTTTAGCCAGGTTCTCACTGACATCAGGGACATCTGCATCTTGAGTTTTATCTTCAGAACAAGCCAATGAGGTAGACCTTTCAACTGGCAATTCAAGTGCCAGTGGAATGGACACATTATCAAGGATTTTCCGTCTCACGTGACATTTAGGGTCATATGAAAACCTTAACAGAGTTAAAATGAGGTATTCTGGTTCTTCTATTATATGCATAGTCTTTTCAGCATTCTGAAGGGAAGCACATTTTTCACAATGATATCGATTTTCTCCATCGAGTATCTCTGGTGCTAGGAAATAGCTCAACAAGTCTGTAACAGAAGGCGTTTCTTCCTTATCAGCCTTTCTACACAGGTCACTGTTAGGCGACAATGCGTTGTCACATGCTGGTGCATCCACAGAGATGTTCTTACTACTGGACTGAAGACCGCTGACAGCAGACTGTCGTTCAGTGGACTTTCCACAATCATCTTGTGCTGAAAGAACAAAAACACTCTGCGCTTCGCCAGATGGGGCAACATCTATTTCTATGCAATCATCATCTTTCTCTTTCGGGGAGCAGATCGTGCTTTGGACAGGTTTATCAGATGACGGACAAAAGGCCAGAGAAAGGTCAGTGAAGGCTTCCATCTTCTGAGAAGTGCTTCTACAGTTCAGGCAGCAAATGGTAGTTTGTAGCTTCCCTCCAAACATACCCTCTATTAAAGTCTTCTCTTCAAGACCCCATCCTGTATTCTGCACTCGGGGAAGGGCGTCTGTCACTCCAGATGGTGACGATTGCAAACCACCATCAGTAACCATTGGATCCGCAGCAGGCATTGAGGACAGAGCTCTGAAGGATTTCTCTTCTTCATGTAGTCTATAAATAAGGATATACATTAATATACTGTTTTACCAATTACAGACATCATTAATGTACTGTATGACCATTCCAAAATCTTAAAACAACTCTACTATTACCATTTGCAAGTTTGACAGATATGAAGTTAAAGCAGATGTAAACTGCGGATGTGGCAAAAAAAAAATACCCAAAATCCTGCAAGGTAAAGGCATAATGTGCTAGTATGCATCTTATAACTTACCTTAGAACAAAGCCCTCCAGCATCACTGCTGAGAGGACTGATACGTTGGCCCTGACTTTATGGGTTCGCAGGTTCCGGCTATGTAACTGGCTGAAGTCGCAACGACATGACGTGGTTCCGGCATGAAGCTCTGAAGTTCCGGCAAAGTATGCCAGACCTTCAAAGCACATGCACCAGTGATGACACTGGCTGCATGCAGGGTGAATATCTCCTAAAAACGGTGCACGTTTAGGAGAGATATTCCTTTTACCTACAGGTTAGCCTTATTATAGGCTTACCTGTAGGTAAAAATGACCGAGCTGGGTCTACTACCGCTTTAAAAGCTGAACTGAAATAAAACAAAACAAACAAATATAGAGATATATATATATATATAATCTCTATCTATCATGCATTAAATGCTTATTTCTAGGGGTACTGGAAGAGACTAATTAACCTACTCCCTGCTCCAGGTAGCGTCAGTACTGTCCCATTCTCATTGGCACTGTGGGTGGTCCATTGGCATCATGTAACTGCAGAAGGGAGCACCTTTGAAAGGCAACAGCAACCAGTTACATGGATGAAGGAAGCTTACTGCAGCTGGAGATAAGGCAAGTGTTACTCCCTTTTCCTGTACCCCTTGAATTAACCAGCCCTAAAAAAAAAAAAAAAAATTCCAGCCCAGAGCTCAGCTCTAAAATCACTGTTGCCTGACAAATATGTCTTTACTCCTTCCTATAAAACCCTTTCCCGTAAATATAGAACTGATCTTATTCAGCAAAGCAGTGCAAAGAGTAGTGTTTATATGTAGGGTATAGTGACCAATGGAAGCCTTTTTCTTCTTGCGAGTACAGTAAAGTGAAAATCAGACTAGTTGCTACGGGCACTTTGCAATACCCATCTAAAGACCACAAGAATCCACAGTCCATTTGTAATGTTATTTTGACTTAAAAAAGAGGCATATAAAAAATTTCATGTAAAATTTTCCAGCATGTGCTAGAGAGACAACTATTATTTTTAAACAGTTAGTGCACTTATCAATTTGAAAACAAAATGATATAAACAGTGTTTTCTTGCCATAAGCTATATATTAACAGCAAAACAAAAAAAGGAAGAAAATAAAGCTACCTGTCTAAAAGAAAGCGGAGGTACTCTGAGCAGTCCTGCTGGGATCGTGGTGTGAACCAAGGTGGCCTAGAAGACTCAAAGAAAATCTGAGGAGCATAAGCTTCCCTCTGCACAAAGAGAAATAAAATAAGATTTTTCTTGCTAGTCATGACTGATAAAAGGCAATAGTCAAGGTCTAGAATGATAAAAGGGTACCTGAGTGTGTGCCAAAAAAGCAAAGAGATGTTGCAGTTTTTTCATTAGTAAATTGCACCCATTCAAATTCAGTGACAACACGTGCCTCCTGAAACTAGATATAGATTTATATTACAAAATCAAGCCATTATCATACAGTACAATCATTTTACATGTTACATTTGCTCAAACTTCACTGAGAATTAAAAAGTGCATTACTAGGCATAACTTTTTTTTTTTTTTTTTTTTTTGGATGGCATGGGGGAAGAATTACACCCTATGTTTTTACTGCAGTCTGCTATTGGGAAGATTCACCACTGTTTGTTCTGATAAGATCATGTCACTTTGTCCCACGTGGGAAAAGAGTGTCTCCCTAAAATATTTTGAATACCCCCTTACATAAAGAATAAAACCTCCATGCAATCATCTTTTCTTGCTTTGCACTCATTGTTTAATGATGAGCAACATTTACCCTTTGAGTCACTTAGCCTTTTTTCCCCCATGTCCTATGCACAAAAACATAGGAACTGGGGTGCAGAGATTTGGTCAGGATCAATAGTGTCCTCAAAGCTTAGGAAAAAAAAGGCAGATACTTATCCATCATACCATCAGGGAGGTATGATGGATAAGTATCTGCCTTTTTTTCTTCAGTGTAAACAAGGAGTCCTGGAAATGATGGTTTGGCCCCCACAGAGCCCTGATCTCAACATTGCATCTGCCTGGGATTACATGAAGAGACATAAGGATTTAAGGCAGCCTACATCCACAGACAATCTGGGGTTAGTTCTCCAAAATGTTTGGAATAACCTACCTGCCAAGTTCCTTCAAAAACTGTGCAAGTGTACCAAGAAGAATTGATGCTGTTTTGAAGGCAAAGGGTGGTCACACCAAATATTGATTTGATTTGGATTTCTCTTCTGTTCATTTACTTTCTATTTTGTTAATTGATAAAAAATAAAACTATTCACACTTCTATTTCTGAAAACATTCTTAATTTACAGAATTTTTACACACCTGCCTAAAAATTTTGCACAGTGCTGTATATATGTACAGCAGGGAAAATAAGTATTGAACACGTCATCATTTTTCTAGGTAAATATATTTCTAGAGGTGATATTGACATTAAATTTTCACCACATGTCGGTAACAACCCATGAAATTTATACAAAGAAACCAAAAACAAATACGTTCAGAAATTAGGTTATGTATAATAAAATGGAATGACACAGAAAAAGTATTGAACACACTAACTGAAATGTAATACTTCGTACAAAATCCTTTGTTGGTAATGACAGCTTCAAGACGCCTCCTGTATGGAGAAACTAAATCGCATGCATTTCTCAGGTGTGATTTTGGCCCATTGTTCCACAGTCTTCAAATCTTGAAGGTTTCATGGGCCTCTTCCATGAACTCTGATCTATAGTTCTTTTCATAGATTTTCTACTGGATTCAAGTCAGGTGATTGGCTGGGCTATTTTAGCAGCTTTATTTACTTTCTTTGAAACTGATTGAGAATTTCCTTGGCTTTGTGTTTGGGATCATGGTCTTGCTGAAATGTCCATCCTCGTTTCAACTTCATCATCCTGGTAGATGGCAGCAGATTTTTATCAAGAACGTGTTGGTACATTTTTCCATTCATCATTCCTTCAAATGATATGAAGTTTGCCAGTACCGTATGCTGAAAAACACCACACCATGACGTTCTCACCTCAAAACTGCTCTGTTGGTATGGTGTTTTTGGGGTGACGTGCAGTGTCATTTGACCTCCAAACATGGTGTGTATTATGGCACCCAAACAGTTACATTTTTGTTCTCATCTGACCAGACTTATTCTCACAGTATTTCACAGGTTTGTCTAAATGTTGTGCCGCAAGCTTCAACGTGCTTTTTCTTCAGCAATGAAGTTTTGCGTTGTGAGCATGCATGCAAGCCACAGCAGTTGAGTGCATTACTTGTTTTCTTTGAAACAATTGTACCTGTTAATTCCAGGTCTTTCTGAAGCTCTCTCCACAAGTTGTCCTTGGTTCTTGGACAACTCTTCTGATAATTCTTTTCACTTCTCTGTCAGAAATCTTTCGAGGAGCACATGGTAGTGGCCAGTTTATGGTGAAATTATGTTTTTTCCACTTCTGAATTATGGCCTCAACAGTGCTCACTTGAACATTCAGAAGTTTAGAAGCCCTTCTGTAACCAATGCCACGAGTATGTTTTGCAACAATAAGGCTGAGAAGGTCTTGAAAGAGCTCTTTGCTTTTACTCATCATGAGAGGTTTCTTGTGTGACACCTTTTTAAAGGCCATCAGTTGAGATTGAACCAGTTGATCTTCATTTGCACTGACATTGGGCAGGATTGCTTTCTAATTACTGATAGATTTAAGCTTGTGTCTTGGACTTTCCCTGCCTTTTTGCACCTCCATTTGTGTATTCAATACTTTTCCCTGTCATTCCATTTTATTAAACATAACTTCATTTCTGAACGGATTTGTTTTGGTTTCTTTGTATGGATGGATTGCATGGGTTGTTACTGACGTGTGGTGAAAATTCATGTCAATAGCACCTTTAGAAATAGATTTACCTAGAAAAATGGTGATGTGTTCAATACTTATTTTACCCGCTGTATAAAAGTGTACAATATGTAAAACAAACATGATAGCACTTACTCTGTAGCCATAAAAAGTGCTTGTAGGACACTATTCATATAACAGGTATTCCCTAGATTAATGAGACCAGTTTTTCCAGTTTCAGATTTCCCTGATAGCCTGGGTAGACATGATGCCAAAGCATTGGATTGCGACGTCCAGGCACTTTGGTTTAATATGAGTTTTACTTTCTCTTCAGGGGGCTTTGGCAAGTCCTGAATGTATAAGAATAAAAGAAAGACATGTAGTCAGCGGATCTTTGCATTTCACTTTAGCAAAAGCTTCAGAAAACCATGGAATTGCCCCATGTTACCATCGCTTATAGAAATAAAACCCTTTATTAACTTTGAATAACATGCAAACAAAAATTCCTTAAAGAGGAACTGCAGTCTGCTTACATAATCTGTAATAAAAACCATCTTTGCCATTCTAAAGTTTCCCTCCAGCCACTTTGCATATTTTATATATACTGTGATTCTGTACTTGCCAGAAATCTCCCTCCATTAAGTCTGGCTGCATCCATTTTAACTGTGGGCAGCTGAAGCTGCTGCCTGTTCACTTCCTGGATTTACACAGACACACACCACCAAGCTCTGCAGCTCTCATTGACCCTCGTATAACTCATCCCCCCCCCCTCCCTTCCTGGCAAACTCTCACGAGAGTCAGAGACAGTTGTGTATGATGTGATATGCCTAGGCTAAAGACTGTGACTTGCATTCCAAAACTCACGTGTGCACAAACATTTTATCAAAATCTTTTTTCTTTCCACGTATAAGCATTTCCATAATACAAGTTCTGACAGACTTAATAAAAAAAAAAAACCAGAGGACAGTGGCCTTGTGAAGCTTATTTATTTGAAAAAAAAAAGATACAACTTACATGTGTATCAGCATATAAATATCATCCATCAGGCAAGAAGCGGGTTAACCAACAGCTGGAAATGGCTGATGTATTTCTGGGGCCCCACCCCTTTTCCTCACCCCCAGTGATGGTTATATCAGAAACTCTTGCTGGCCAGAACCAACCCCTAAACGCTGGTACAGTACACATGTAAAGTTTTTTTTTTTTGCTCAACCCAGTGGGCTGAAAAAAACAAACTGATAGATGGCTGGACTAAAACACACACGATATTAATGCAGCAATGTCTTCCACTGTGCCTTTGTGTTCTGACCGAGGGACTGCCATCCCGCCAGCACACACTGATTAGCACTTGCAGCCATTGGCTGCGAGCGCTGATCAGATACTGGTTTTCCAGCATGACCCTTCGACCAAAGCTGGTTGTTAGACCAGCTTCTGTCAGAAAGAAAGCTGTATACACTGTTCGACAGAAACCGGCTGATATTAGGTCTGTTTGTACCCAGCCGTAGACATGAGCAATTCCATACAAATTCGAGCACCATATAAGTCCCGCAAAAGGTGAGAGGTCTTTAGAAGCTGCAAGTAGCAGCCAATAAAAGCAGAGGCGATGGTAATTGATCACCTCTGCGGTTTTTATTTTTTGTGCTATAAACTAAAAAATAAGAGCGAACATTTTGGAAAACAAAAAAAAAAAAAAAAAAAAAAAAACAAAACAAAACAAAACAAAACAAAACAAAAAAAAAAAAAAAAAAAAAAAAATCGCAATAAGCATTACATTAGGGGGCGATCAAGGGGTTAAGTGTGTTCCCTGGGCATGTTCTAACTGTAGAGGGATGGGCTCACTAGAGCATGACAGATCACTGCTCCCGATCACTGGGAGCAGTAGATCCCTGTCATGTTGCTAGGCAGAACAGGGAAATGCCCTGTTTACATAGGCATCTCCCCGTTCTGCCTCTCCGTGTCACGATCGCGGCCACCGGCGGACAGAGTTCGAAGCCGGTGACGCATCGGCATACAGGTACGTCGTTTTGCGCACCCGTGCCACTTTGCCAATGTATATCGGCGTGAGTCGGTCGGCAAGTGGTTAAACACATAATAGAAAAAAGAAATCTTTAACATTCATTTTTGTCAAACCACTTCCATAGCACAGGTAGTCAATATGAGGTCCTGGACTTTGAGTGGAGATATCTGAATGATGCATTACAGGGGATGGTTACATTCCTTGTAATAGATATAAAAGTGATAAAAAAAAAAAAAAAAGTAAAAAAAAGAGAAAGTTTTTTTTTTTTTTTTTTACAAAAAGTAAATTAAAAAAATAAATTAAGTGACCCCGTCCCCACGTGCTTGCATGCAGTAGCGAACGCATATGTAGGTCGCGTCCGAATATGTAAACAACGTTCAAACCACACGTGAGGTATTGCCGCGAACAATGGAGTGAGAGCAATAATTCTAGCGCAAGACCTCCTCTGTAACGCTAAACTGGTAACCTGTAAAGAATTTTTAAGCGTAGCCTAGGGAGATTTTTAAAGTACGGAAGTTTGGTGCCATGCCACGAGTGTGCGCAATGTTTAAGCTTCACATGTTAGGTATCCATTTATTCAGCGTAACATCTTTCACATTATACAAAAAGATTGGGCTAACTTTACTGTGTTTTTTTTTTTTTAAATTCATGAAAGTGTTTACAAAAAAAAAAAGCGCGTTTGAAAAATTGCTGCACAAATACCGCTCCCTCTCATATATATATATATTTGGGGGTTCTGGCAAAAAAATGATGATTTTTACATGTAGAAGAGGAAAGACAGAATTGACCCAGTATGAAAGTGGATAACATATCATTTTGGAGGAGTTATGTTATAGCATAACACCAAGAGTTAGCAGAAAATGTTATGCCCCTGTCTTTGCACCCCATTTGCGATTTGTTACTTCATACGTATAATTTTCATATACATATATAACATTCATTATGAAATTCAAGTTTTTTCGTATTACGCAATTTTTATAATAGTATTTTTGTATTTAATTACATTAAGCCCTAGTAATTGACTTAGGATTTATATTTCAATGTTGTAATTTTATCATTCTATTTCATTATTATTGCATAGTAATGTGTGTTAAGCAAGCCATTTTTTATTAGCACATTGTTTATGTGTAGTTTAATTATTTGCTGTATTATGTGCTCCGATATTGATGGGTTGCCATTTTCCTTCACTTGTCATGGATGTCCTACTCGACCTGCTGCTTTTCAGTTATCCACTACCTTTGCTAGACCGTTTACAGGTCGTTTAGACACCAGGGGCAATGCCAGATCAACAGGCCGGCCTCACTGCTAACTGCCATACTTGCGTAGCTTGTGATTGTGTACATCCATTGTGTACATCCAACATGGAAACTTGAGGTAAGCTGTGGCAGGCCAGGGCTCTTACTGGCTTATATTGCCCTGCCCTGAGTCACCTGCAACAACTCTTACTTCTGTAGGACTTACATGGCACTTGAATTCTGTATGAAATTACAGGCATCTGATGGTTGGTTCTGCCCAGCAGGTGTTTGTAATATAAACAGCATATGAGAGAACATGGAGGTAGACCCTGAGCAATGGGGACAGGGGCACAGAAAGACATCAGCCATTTCCAGTACTGTGCTGTAATGATTAACTTGTTGGATACTAGTGGTAGCCATATAAGCTGCCTGCCCGATGAATGAATGAATGAATATTGAAGATCTTTGTGTGACACACTTGCTGGTTTTGATTGCCTATATATATATATAAAGCAAAGTGAAACAAAATTGCGAAGACTTAATTGTGAACATATAAAGCTGAATGCAGGGTAGATAAAGTGTGTATGCATAAATACAAATATATACATCTTGATGGCTCTGGGGGGCGTGAAAGGAGGAGCTAAATGGCAGATAAAATGTTTGGATACAAACTAATATAGATGCTGAGGTATCTTCCTGACACTCTTTACAACTGAAAAGCTTGGAGAAGCTACAAAATGCATTCAACATTACAGAACATGTTCAGCTGAATGTCAATAACTACTACTGTACTAGATTTAAATCCAAACAGTTACTCAAAGTCCGTGCCAGTGAAACATTAGGTCGGATTAAACATTCTATCTGCCATTTTGCTCTTATATGAAGCTCTCATAGTGCCTAGAGTCTTCACTTTATTACATTTTGTTCCCAGAGCACCAAGGCAGTGACCTTAGCTTGAGCAGATACCATTTTCCTCCTTTATATACTGTATGTATTATATCTATGCAAGAGTTGTAGAGGGATATATTTGCATTACTAAACAGATGCCCACTTTTTCTTTAAAGAGGAAACAGTGCAACTCCATCATTTTAAATATAAATTATGAATGTGCTGTGCTAAATGTAAGTGTACACACTAAATGGAATCTGACAAGGGGTTAGTCCCTGAAACAAAATGGTTAGTCTTGCTTTCACTGCATTCTATAAGCTGCACTTTCATCTTGTCCTTTGTAGGGTCTTTTCACAAAGTGCCATTGTTCGGTGTTACATGCATTGTGTGGATTTACCATTGTTCTAGAGTGTACAGCTTACACAATGAAGCATTTTAGGGTACTGTGTGTTTTGTACTAGGGAGTTCTTTTTTAAATCAGTCTCATGCTTTGCTTTTTCACATTCTGTGTGATCAAATTACACATTTCTGTGGCCTATAAATTAGGTTAAAAAATAATAAAAAAAAAAAAAAAAAAAAAAAGAATTTTCAGATTATGTTCTACTTTTATATTAGACCAAGCTTCTCAATTTGCCTAAATTTGCTATCAGCACCCTTTGAGTAAAACTATGCATTAAATGTAAACATTTTTAAATGCTAACTCCATCCTTTGCACCATGTGACATTTGTATTTAAGATGTAGAATAAAGTATAGTTCAGAAATGGAAGCCCCTTCTGCTGCAGCTGTGGCGAGTGAAACTGCTGGTACTCTTAACACCTTTATTTACTGTGTTCTCAGATGGGCAGATTTTGTCCTGCATTTTTTGCAGTATTTATCTCACAACACCGCAAATATAAAACTACTGGTAATATAAATTCCATGCATCAAAGTTAGATGCAAGCACAAAAGACAGATTGTATGTGCTAAGTAAAAAGTATGCAAACATTCCACATTTCAAATGCCCTGTGAGAAAGGCATTGCTACACCTTTATTCTCTAAGCCAATGTTTCCTAAACCAAAAACCTGTGTTTAGGGACAGTTTATTTTTTCCAGACTCTGTAATATTTAAAAGTTAAACACTCGAAGCATTTCCCCCATTCAACTGGGGGGATCTAGAAGACATGGCCTGTTAGGGGACCCTGAGGAAAAGTTTGCAAAAGTGTGAAAAAAAAAAAAAAAAAAAAAAAGGAAAAAAGGGCTTTTACCTTAAGTGCTTCCAAGATAGGTTCATAAAGGTCTGGGAATCCAGAATAGTGATAGATCATGCAATGCATCAGTTCGGAAAACTGAACAAGGAATGCTGAACTGGATGGGAGGCCATCACTTTTAAAAGACTGGACCAGATTTACAACATGTGGCACAATCTGAAAGAAAAACACAAATAAATAGGAAAAACATAACTATATACACACACTTTGCACCTAAAAAGAACAAAAAAATAAACAAAACTAGTTAAAAAAAACATTAGAGTGTGTAAACCCATGGTTCCAAAAGCATAAACTAGATCATACCAATTATATGTGCATATCCCAAGGATCAACTCTCTCTTCTCATTTAACTCTAATGCCCTGTACACACGGTCGAATTTTCCGACGGAAAATGTGTGATAGGACCTTGTTATCGGAAATTCCGACAGTGTGTAGGCTCCATCACACATTTTCCATCGGAATTTCCGACACACAAAGTTTGAGAGCAGGCTATAAAATTTTCCGACAACAAAATTCCGATCGTGTGTACACAAATCCGACGAACAAAGTGCCACGCATGCTCAGAATAAATTAAGAGACGAAAGCTATTGGCCACTGCCCCATTTATAGTCCCGACGTACGTGTTTTACGTCACCGCGTTCAGAATGATCAGATTTTCTGACAACTTTGTGTGACCGTGTGTATGCAAGACAAGTTTGAGCCAACATCCGTCAGAAAAAATCCTAGGATTTTGTTGTCGGAATGTCCGATCAATGTCCGACCGTGTGTACGGGGCATAAGAGGCAAACTTATTACTGTGCATTAAGTTAGCAAGTTTCTGATGTACTAGAGAACCCACCCCAATGTTTGGGATTAATCTTGGAGAACCATAGCCTTTATAATAAAGCTGGTGGAGACTTCATCCTTGCATCTGCCTTCTTTCTCCTCCCTATATTTCTTTCCCCCATAGTAATATCCCACTGATTGTAAACCCTTACTGGCAACCCAGCACTAGGGATGATTAAAAGTAACTTGCACATTTAGTTTCACCTGAAACATCATTGCATATCTGTCTGCTGTCTGGAGAATTACACATCTTGGAATTCATACAATCATTATTAGGTTATATTTTTCTCCACAGATAGGACAAGTCTACATGGATACATTTAGGTGAATCAAGGTTTGTGATTCCCAGGTTTTACTCTCCTCTAACCTCTGGTTTAGTCCTTAATCCTGCTATCCTTGAGTGTTGGGCAACTATTTACAGCGTTAGTGAATCATATGTGGCTGATCTTACTACAGGAGTTTCAGAAATTTTAAAAGGGAAACCAAGCTGATGCAGAGCATTTGGCACTTTTTACGTGGGTAAATAAAATTGCAGCTAGGCAAATACATTTCTCACTGTAGTTGGCAAACTTCATGAGCTTCGTATTATACTAGTTGTTTTGAAACACATGCTGACCAATGAGCAGCTACACAGTAAATTGGAGAGTCAATTAGTAATATTAAAAACACATAAATTGTCAATATCCATTAACCTGTGCAAGTTATTTACATTTTATTCACATTTAGCTTTTTGAATATAAACGAGTACAAACTCCGAGATTTATAAGAAACTTTACTAAAATCTTCGGAAAGAAATTGGTTTCACCTCTACTTTGCAACCCCACCTTGCGTCTCTTTCTAAAGAACAGCTGGAACTTGTGCACCCCCCAGTAGAACCTCATTGATACTAAGAAACTAGATACAAAGAATGCATCTATGACAACAAGCAAAAATCTAAATATGCAATAAAAGATTGCCATATGGTCATGTCAATTAAAAAAAAAACAAACAAAAAACAAACAAAAAAAACACAAAACACACACAACTGCTCCCCTCTAGGAGTTGAGATAAAGGATATTTCAACACCATCCAAATAAAACTAAACCCTTGGAGAAATAAAAAAAGAGTGAATGACAGCACCCTGTAGGGGGAGATTTACTAAACCTAGTGCACTCAATTTGGTGCAGCTGTGCATGGTAGCCAATCAGCTTCTAACTTCAGCTTGTTCAATTAAGCTTTGACAAAAAAACCTGGAAGCTGATTGGTTTCTATGCAGAGCTGCACACTTTAGTTTTAGTAAATAATCCCCAGTATGTCTGAGAACCTATCAATTGTGTAGTGGCGAATGACAATGCTCTTTTTGTTGACGATTTTTGGCCTATATTAAAAGCGTTAGATAGAATACATCCACATTGTAGAATTAAATTATGTAAATGTATTCTGTCTGTTCACTTAATATGTAATCCTGACAAAGTCCACATATGCTGGAAAGGTAAACAATAAACCTGAACTCTTTTTAATTTTTTTTTTTTTTTTTTTAGTAGTTTGTAGATCTTTTTAGTTTGTAGTTTGTAGATCTTCTACAGAAACTATAATGTTTTTGTGGTCAATTGATTTTGATATTTGCATGAAATCTTTGTCTTGTAATTTTTTTATTTTTTTTTATATATCTTCCCTAACACAATTTTGCATTTTCTACAAAGAGAACACGGCAGAAGCTGTTTACTTTCAGACCCTCTGAGGTTGACTTACTAAAGGCAAATCCACTTTGCACTAGAAGTGTACTGCTAATGCACTTGGAAGTACAGTCGCTGTAAGATCTGAAATGAGGGGAAGCTCTGCTGATTTCTATAATCCAATCATGTACATGCAAAAATACTATTTTCCTTGCATGTCTCTCTCAGATCTACATCGACTGCACTTCCAAGTGCGTTAGCAGTACACTTGTAGTGCAAAGTGGATTTGCCTTTAGTAAATAAACCCCTCTGTCTCCCAACTGAAAACTGCAAAGCCCTTATGAGTTGAGCAGACATTGATAGAGCAAGACGAGTCACTGGTGTTCATTAAGCCATATGTGTAAACTGGAGCTTCAGCTACTGGGCTTTGAAAATCAAACTTTACTCAATACAGCAGTTAAGTGTAATCTGGAAACAAATAGAGTAATAGGGCGCCACGTTCTGGCTGAAAAATAAAAATGTGACATTTTATGAAAAACATGCTGTAAGTTTTACTCATGCTAGGAGGTGAGAAATGTTAAAGTAGAACTGGATATTATGCTTTGTGTAAAACCCATACGGCATTGAATGAGATTCTGTCACTATAATAAACAAGGCAAAGCAAACTATACAAATAAATGAAGTATATAACTCTCCTGTTGCCCACGCCCCTGATGAAAATGCCCACCAAAGTCCACTGGGAAACCAACACTTCCAGAGAGATCATTCTCCTGGGTCCCTTCTGCTGCTCTCAATTCCTCCAGCATACATCATTACAGCATACAGTAGTGACGTAGACGTCCGGCTGAAGAACTGCAGACTAATGCTGGCCATACAAGCACAGAATTTCGTCCGAAACTGGTTTTTGGAAAGATCGTGCGACAATCGTGCCATTAGTGGACCCAACTTTACCAATGATTTTGACCGTGGGCCCGGCTAACGTTGATGGATCCTTGGTTTCATCTGACCAGAGAATTTTGTTTCTCATGGTCTGAGAGTCAAACTCCAGGTGGGCTGTCATGTGCCTTTTACTGGAGCAGTGGTTTCCATCTAGCGACTCTACCGTACAGGCCTGATTGGTGGAGTGCTGCAGAGATGGTTGTTCTTCTGGAAGATTCTCTTTTCTCCACAGAGAAACACTGAAGTTCTGTCAGAGTGAACATAGGGTTCTTGGTCACCTCCCTGACAAAGGCCCTTCTCCCCCGAACGCTCAGTTTGGGCAGGCGGCCCGCTCTAGGAAGAGTCCTGGTGGTTCCAAACTTCTTCCACGGATGATGGAGGCCACTGTGCTCATTGGGACCTTCAATGCTGCAGAAATTTTTCTGTACCCTTCCCCATATATGTGCCTCCAATTTCTTGGACTTCATGGTTTGGTTTGTTCTCCGACATGCACCGTTAACTGTTGGGACCTTATATAGACAGGTGTAAAGTCAACTGAATTTACCACAGGTGGACCCCAATCAAGTTATAGAAATCTCTCAAGGATTATCAGTGCAAACAGAATGCACCTGAGCTCAATTTTGAATGTCATGGCAAATGCTGTGAATACTTATGAAAATGTGATTTTTATTTTTTTATTTTTAATAAATTTGCAAAGATTTCAAAACAAACTTCTTTCACGTTGTCATTATGGGGTATTGTTTGTGGAATTTTTAGCAAAATAATTAATTTAATCCATTTTGGAATAAGGCTGTAACATAACAAAAAGTGGAAAAAGTGAAGCGCTGTGAATACTTTCCGGATGCACTGTATACAGTATATACTCTACACCAGTACAAGTTACCATTTTATGTTTGAAATAGCAACAGGGTTGCTTTAAAAACATAACTGAGAAGACTGATACAGGATTGCAAGAATTCCACTATAAATGAAACATAACATATGTGCAAAATATAACACACATCTCAAGTAATAACCAAAAAAATGCTGATGAAACAATTTGTGTTAGGTGAGGTGAAAAAATGTTTTATTGAACACTTATTACTGAATTTGAATGGTGAGGTAATGATGCTCATATACATTTTTCTTAAAACATACCATATGGAAAGCCTCTGGAGAATGCTGAAAGCTAAGCAGCATGTGAGAAAGCACGGCCAATGCTCCAGGTCTTACCAGTGGAAACCACAGCCTGTTGAATACCTGGAATGATATTAGAAAAAATATTATGTGATCATGTATATCATATACTGTATTTGTAAATACTGCTTGTACTCCAACTATTAGAAGAACAAATTCATGTTATGCCATTATTATATGAGAATACTGAAAACCATATTTCAACTGCAAAAGCGACAATCATATTTAAAGTATATGTAAAACCCTAAAAATCTTTATATGAACCCTATATTAACATAAAACATTTAAACAACCTATACTACCCTAAGGCAAAAATTTTATATATATAAGATATATATATATATATCTATATAGATAGATATATATATATATCTATATAGATAGATATATATATATATCTATATAGATAGATATATATATATATCTATATAGATAGATATATCTATATATATAGATAGATATATCTATATATCTATATATATCTATATATATATATATATATATATATATATATATATATATATATATATATATATATATATATATATATATATATATATATATATAGATATCACATCAAGCTATCAATTTTGTAAATATACCGACATTTTTACTATTATTATTTGAAATCTAACAGTAGTTCTGGCTGTCCCTACTGATAGATAGATATATCTCTATCTCTGAATACTTAGGACCATGTGATATTTCAGTTTTTCTTTAATAAATTAGCAAAAATGTCAACAATTCAATATGGGGTGCTGTGTGTACATTAATGAGGAAAAAAATAACTTAAATTATTTTAGCAAATGGCTGCAATATAACAAAGAGTGAAAAATTTAAGGGGGTCTGAATACTTTCCGTATATATATATATATATATATATATATATATATATATATATATATATATATATATATATATATATATATTTTGCAATTATCAGGATTACAGATGTTGTTCGTAAGTACTCAGATTAATTTTTATACAGAAGATAAAGATTTTTGCTCTTCAGGAACTGCAATAAAAATACATCTATAGCTGAAATCATTTAAAAGAAATATTAACTTACATACCAGTTCAATTTTAAGCAAAGTAACATCAATTAGAATAGTAAATTTCTGGACTGCTGCCAGTCCCTTCAGCAGAGCGATCACCCATGTCTCCACATGCTGTGCTAGAGGCCAGGAAAGCCAGTCAATCATCCTGAAAGAGAAGGGACAACATGTTCTAAGCACTGAGCTTCTCTAGCCACAAGAGATTCAATAACTAATGATAGAAGTACTAATGAGCCACTGTGGTAAAAGTAAACATGGTTATGTATCCCTTGAACATTGCCATACAGTGAAATGCAAACATCGCATTTATCACGTAGATAAATTCCCAAGTAACTTGCACCTAAAAGTGATGGCAGCCAGAAGCAACAAGGTAAAAAAAAAAAGAATTAAAAAAAAAAGTAGAATATGCAAGAAAGTATGCTACAACCTCAGCAAGTGAGCATCTGCTTACACAAGTATGTTCCTAGATACATTGCCAGATGACCATTGGGTGGGATGTAGGATAGCCAATGTGGGAAAAGTCAAATGTTGGCCTTATTCCTCACAGTTTTATTGCAATACGGCACCCACGGTTTCATTTGTTTCCCAGTTTTAAGCAATCGCATTTTTGCAGCTATTGTGCATGTCAATTATAAAGCCAGGTGATCATTTGAAATAAATAGATTTATGTCGCAATCTGGTTAATTGGCAACTCAGAACTAGGAAGCAATTGAATCTGAGTAATAGGTTAATTTAACTGAAATTTGATGAGAGTATGACCAACATGAACATCTTCAAGCAAAGGTCTATTGATTCCACTAGTGCAAGTGCAGTGCCAAAGCACTCTCTAGTCAAAAGGTCCACACTTGTTCTCTCATGGATCCCACACAAGTGAAACTTTAGACAAAACAGACTATACCAGTATGGAACCTGCCTTTACTTTTTGTAAACTTCCGTCAGCTTTAAAGTGGAACTTTAGTCAGAAAATTGAGTCCTGCTAGATCACTTCGGGCTGGACCTGTTTTCCCGATCTGCTGACAGCCTAAAGATTTAATGCTATTGGGGGGCTCTGAGCTTTAGCAAAATCGCAGCCTCCAACAAGAAGAAACAGGAGCAATGCTGGGGCAATTTTTTAGCAGACTAATGCCCCGTACACACGGTCGGACTTTGTTCGAACATTCCGACAACAAAATCCTAGGATTTTTTCCGATGGATGTTGGCTCAAACTTGTCTTGCATACACACGGTCACACAAAGTTGTCGGAAAATCTGATCATTCTGAACGCGGTGACGTATAACACATACGTCGGGACTATAAATGGAGCAGTGGCCAATAGCTTTCATCTCTTTATTTATTCTGAGCATGCGTGGCACTTTGTCCGTCGGATTTGTGTACACACGATCGGAATTTCCGACAACGGATTTTGTTGTCGGAAAATGTTATATCCTGCTCTCAAACGTTGTGTGTCGGAAAATCCGATGGAAAATGTCCGATGGAGCCCACACACGGTCGGAATTTCCGACAACACGCTCCGATCGGACATTTTCCATCGGAAAATCCGACCGTGTGTACGGGGCATAATTCTAGTAGAATAACTATTAACGTGGAATGTTGTTCCTTGTTCAAGAACATTTTTTTTTTTTAATCAAGCTGTTATGGGTAAAGTACCGCTCTAACATCCATTCACACTACAGGCATTCTACTGCAAACATCCATGAACCAGAAAGTACCGACACAAACTTCTGGGATATGCAAACTCTAGACCTTAACTCCATCTAAAAACCACAAGCATGTTCGCGTCAAAGTTTCTGAGAAGCAGTCTCTCTATTGGGACTTTAAGCTATAAGCAGACAGACATCGCAGTAATACACGGAAAAAGAAAAAAGTGGGGAGGAGAGACCACCGAGGAGGGGCCTCTAAAGTTTGGACAAAACCATCCGTACCACATCCTATCACAAAAAAACTCTAAAGACTGGTATTAAGGAATTTGACGGTACCACTTAATTAAAAAGTGTCAAAAATGTATTGTACAAAATTTAAAATCAGTGAAACATATTCAAGACATAACATAACACACAATTCCATCTATTTGTGCTACGCAGTATAAAACTGAGTCATCAACCCTTGTGAAATTAGGTGATGAATGGCTTGCTGCGACTTCCGACGCAGTTGCGTTTCAGGGGTTGCTGCCTGCTTCTTCAGGAAAGCAATTTACAGTTAAGTTTTCAGTGTATATAAACATCAGCATAAACCGTGTCAAACATTATTTTCTACAACCACCTGTTGCCTACTCCCTTGGTTGATGAGGTGGTGCAGAAAGGGCCTCATCCATACGTCAAAGCTTAGGTCACCAACACATGTGTAGCGGTTGAATATCCAATATTTTAAATCAACGATCAAAAGATAGTGGGTGTGGTCCTGGAGTTATGGGTCAGCTGGAAATATGGGGAGGGATGAGCCACTCAGTATTCCCCTTTCCTGTCAGTGAGATAGTGCAGCTCGAGCACTAATAATGTAACTTTGGCAAGTTGCCTAATAAAATTGGAATATTCATGTTAGTGGGGGTGCTGCATTGGTAAATTGTCTGTAATTTTTAGCTCAAAGTCCTGGTGAAGGGGCAATTTCTGATACTTTAGTGCAAGTAAGCTGAAGAGAAATAGAAGGAACCAAATTATGGAGCACTCTGGAGCATCTGATTGGTTTGCACTAGCGTTGCACAGATACCGGTATTGGTATCGATACAGTACTAAGCATTTGCATGGAGTACTTGTACTCGTGCAAATGCTTTGATACGGAAACCGATACCTTCAGACTCAATTCAGATATGTGCGGGCCGGTTTGCATTGCGATTCAAAAGCCCGGTTCAGGTGTGATTCCAGTGCTAACTGTAGCATATGAAAATTATAAATCACATCTGAATCGGACTGAAAATGCACAGGACTTTTCTTCAAATTGCACTGCGGCCAGCCCATACTCATGTGAACACGCTGTAAAAACTCATTGAAATGCATATGAAAACTGATGTGAACTGAGGTAAAACTATGGTCTCTGCAAGTGAAATCTTTGCAGTTTTCAAGCATGTATGGTGTGAACAAGCCCTAAAAAACTGTCACTAAACTAAAAATAGGGTAATTGGTATTGGCGAAGACATGAAAAAAAAGTGTTGGTACTCTGGGTGCATCCCTAGTTTGCACACTACAGACTGAGGTTTGAAGGAAAGGACCAGCAGTAGTGTAACTAGATGCTAAAGTGTCCAAAAAAAATGTGCTTCTTTAGTTCACCTTTTTCAGAAAATAACTTATGCAGTTGAGAGGCACCAGCAGATACTGTGCAGCTTTGTAAATTTTTCACAATTTTTTATGGACATACTTATATGTGCATCTAAGTCACCCTTTCCTCTGAAGCATGATCCGCGTTCAGATAATGTTTCAGAGGCTAATGATAGGTGGCGAGGCAGTGATGTGATGCCTCCTCAATGGCTCTTTTAACCCTATTTTTGCTGACTAATGCGCCACAACCGTGGTGAAGCTGCAGGAGTCACAGTTGGCTGGCACACAATTAACATGTCGGCGATGAGGATCTGGAGACCGAAGGAGGAGTGTCTGTTTATTAAAAGTCAGCAACTACAGTTATTGTAGCTGCCGACTTTAAATTTGTGCAAAACTAATCACTTTAACACTAACAGTGTGTGTAGCCATTAGAGTCTAGACAATGTCTATATCGGTTACTTAAGACTTCTCCACAGTGATTTCCTTTGTCCACAAGCAGTGTGGAAATAGTACTTTTGTAGCCAGTATGGCATAATATACCTGCAGAGAGCCCGAGTCATGCTTGCATCTTTCACATTAGGATCGGTGGTCAAACTTCTGATGAGAACAGTAATCATCTGTAAGGGAATGTGCTGCACAAGGCTCGCCAAAGCAACAGATGGTTCAAATGAAACATCTGAAACAGAATTTAAGTTGTCAGTTCTTAGCCATATAAGGTTAGATTACATAAAGATTTGGCTATTATTATATTAAAAAACAAAAACAAGAACACAAAATGTTAATTCTTAAGCATTAAGAACATAACTGGAAGGCCCCCAATACATATTTTTGGCATGAATGTTGTTACTTTCTAAAGTGCTCCTATAATAAATATGATACGTTGTATTTACCATATAGTCATGTAAGTTATGGTCTACATTGGTTTAATAAATCATTAAAGCTTAACTCTGAGATTACTACCTTATCTTATATAGTACTTATGCTCATCCATAAATCCAATTTTGTACAAAACAACAACTATTTTAAACAACTATTTTACCAAGTGTGATGTTATCATGTTGCAGCCACTTTTTAAGTCATAGTCTGGTGGTTGGAGGTTTTTTGCAGCAGTGTCCCATCATTTCCTCCTGTTATTGAACTACATGTCCCACGACTCCTGGTCTCTGTTGCCTGTCCTTGTAAGTAAACGGTAGCAGAGTTGTTGATGGATTTACAGACCTCAGACCAGCTTCCTAGAAAAGAACACCATCCGAGAAAAAATAAAAACAGTACCAAGAGCAGAACAGTATGAAGCCAGCGTATCAGAATTAATAAAGTGCCTGATATCATGTAAAACAGTTCAACATTTGCAACTTTATCTATCAGTATGAGAGCTTCTGATTGCCTGCATTAGGAGTCCTCTTTCAGCAGTAGTCTGGCAAGCCAGGTTACTAAGTACCAGACTACTGCTAAAGGAGGACTGCTAATGCTGGCAAACAAGAGTTCTCATAGTGACAGGTAATATTAACAAGTGTGGAACAGATTGTCCTTATGAGGCACATCATGTTTATTCCTTCTGATATACTGGCTTCATAATGTTTGTTCTGCTCTGGGTACACTTTGGATTCCTTGGATAGTGGTCTTTTTCTGCCCTGGAGAGCTAGCTGGAGTTTTTGGGCCGACAAGATAAACGCGTCAGTGTAGATCAATCGTTTTAGATCTGGTATCTTTTGGTCACACCAATCCCCCCTTTAATAATGAGTGGAGAAGTTTCTTGTGTGCTATAATTCATTTCCTTTAAGTGATAACTACAGATGGAGCTTGGCAATGACACCAAAAGGTAGGCGGAATTGGAAAGGGGCAGATGGGCTGCACATATCAGTACTGTAATAATCCCATGAACATTACTGTTTACAGCGACATGTTTTCATTAGCATGACCAAGCACTATATTGGGGGGATATCACTGTATGGGTCACAATTATATATTTACAGAAGGCATCAAAGAATTTAGAACCCTATTGTGCAAAATTAAAATGTGCAAAACAAAAATGTTTTCCTCTTTACGCTTTCATAAATAAAACTAAGAAACAATGTGAAAAGCCCACTGGTCTGTTTGAGCAGATTGTGGTTGTGAGAGTTAATAGTTTGTGGGTGAGTAGATATAAGCCACAGTGGTGTGCCGCCCTGCCATTGCTTTGAGAAAGTCAGTATGACGAAACACGTTGGGTCACGACGGACACTGACCTGTGTAGCGAGACCAGATTGGGAGCGTTACTTTGTACATTGCAATATGCCCATATATTTTACCTTGTTTTTAAAGTAGGATTCTTTTAAATAAATCAATTTTGCCTAAGTGTTCTTCACTATTAAGATAAACTTTTGTGCATTCTTCTAATGTGGGTATCGGTGTACTAAGTGCGATTGAGAAAAGGAGGAGTAAATGCACTCTGGAGCCGGCAGTACCTTATGATCTTCATTTTAAAGTGATATATGCCTGTCTGATAAAAAAAAAAAAAAGAGAGAGGCATATATTTATGGCGAGTAGTGATGAATCACTTGGGGCACTGGTGGAATTGTGGAAGATTGTGTGGCACAGTTCATTTGGAAGCATACACCGTGTGGATATTTTGGACTTTTATTTGGACACTTTTCACATCACTTCTTGGTTTATTTATTACATCACAGTGGTGCAGAGGAACACTTTTTTTTGTTTTGCACATTTATATATTTTGTACAACGTGGTTCTAAATTCTTCTAATAATTCTGGGGTTTTAATATAGCAGCAGTGACGTAGAAAATATTTTTATTTATTTTTTGAGATATGTAAAAAAAAAAAATGTATTCAGATATTTTTCATTTAGAGAAGACATCAATATTATTTTGTTTTTATACAAATTCACTTTAGCGTGTAGTAAGGGGAGGTTCAGATTATTTACAGAAGGCGCAAAAGAAAAAAGGGAGGCATGATATTACCGATACACATGATGATTTTGAATTTCACAAGGAGTTGGGCTTCAGGAACACTTAAACTAATCTTACTTTATATATTTAAAGAGATTACTCACTTCAATACAGGGCACTTATACACCTTCCTGCCCAGACCAATTTTCAGCTTTCAGTGCTATTGCAGTTTGAATGACAATTGCGCGGTCATCCAACACTGTACCCAAACTAAATTTTTATCATCATTTTGGTCCCACAAATAGAGCTTTCTTTTGATGGTATTTGATCACCTCTGTGGTTTTTATTTTTTGCTAAACAAAGAAAAAAAGACCAAAAATTTGGAAAAAAAATAAGTTTTGCTTTCGTTTCTGTTAAAATTTTTTGTAAATAAGTAAGTTTTCTCGTTCACTGATGGGCACTGATAAGGCGGCACCAATGAGCGGGCACTGACGATGGGCACTGATATGCAGCACTCATGGGCGCTGGTAGGCGGCACTAATATGCAGCACTGATGGGCATTGATAGGCGGCACTGATGGGCACTCATGGGTGGCACTGATGGGCGACACTGATGGGCACTGAAAGGCTGCAAAGATGGGTTCTTATGGGTGGCACTGATAGGCGGTACTGCTGGGCACTGATACGCGACACTGATACGCACCCTGGTGGCACTGGTAGGAATTGTGAGTGGGCACTGATTGGTAGCTGCCTGGGCACAGATAGGCATTTCCCTGGGGGTCTAGGGGGCATACCTGGTGGTCCAGTGTGGATGGCTTTCCTGGTGGTCCTGGGTAGGATCCGAGGGGGGCTGTGCTGATAAACAATCAGCACAGACCCCCCCCCCCCCGTCAGGAGAGCAGCTGATCGGCTCTCCTCTACTTGCGTCTGTCAGACACGAGTGAGGAAAAGCCGAGCACCGGCTCTTCCTATTTACATCATGATCAGCCGGCTGATCACGTGGTAAAGAGTCTCAGTCAGAGACTCTTTACCTAGAACGGTGTTGCGGGGTGTCACACTGACACCCCGCAAAAACGATCGCCACGATGCGCGCCCCCGGGGACACGCAGCGGCTCAATATCCTGCGGACGTCATATGACGCCCAGTCAGGATAAAAAAAAACACTTTGATGCCGTCATTCTGCTATATGGTGGGCGGCAAGTGGTTAAACGTTCATGTTTTTTTTTTTTTTCCCTTTGAAGGCTGTACATGGTTTCTAATCAAATCTCCTGTCTGATAAGGACATCTTCAAAGTCTTCCAACACAGGAAAAATATCAAAGGCAGTCTTCTGTGGGCTCTGTTTGGACAAGCATGAAACTTAAAGAGGAGTTCCACCCGAGGTCCATTAAAAAAAAAAAAAAAAAAAAAAAAAAAAAAAAAATTGAAAGTCAGCAGCTACAAATACTGCAGCTGCTGACTTTTAATTGGACACTTACCTGTCCCAGGGTCCAACGATGCGGGGGATCGAAACCCCGCTCATCTCCCCCTCCGTTCAGCGGCGCCGGCATTGCAACTGTGGACGCCGGGCTGTGGCTTCACAGCCTGGCACCCACTGCGCATGCGCGAGCGGCGCCGCGATTGGCCGCTCAGCCACCTGGGACCTGTAATGGGTCCCAGATGATTGACAGGAGGGAGGGAGCAGAGCTGAGCCCTTCCTGTGCCGAGGGGGAAGTGATGTCACCAGCCCAGGCACTGGAAGAGGCAGACTACGAGGGATCACCTAGCAACAGGCATTTAAAAGGTAAGTAAAAAAAAAAAATATCCAAATGTTTTTTTGTATTTTTTTTAAAGGATTTTTTATGTATTTTTTTTTTGGGTGGAACCCCACTTTAAAAGGACAACTGTACCCTTAGTATAGTTCCTACAGTACTTTATGTAACCTCCCTCGTCATCTTCAAAGTGCAGTCTAAATACCTATAATCCAGCAATCCTTACTCTTTGACCCTGCTTGATGCTGTACAACCTTTGCAGCAAAAACATCCCTACTGGGTCTCCTTGTTTCACATTTATGTGCGACCCTGTGAGAATGTTTTTGTTTCAAAAGCTGTGCAGTGGTGGGTAGGGCTGCATAGACATGAGTGAAATGTCAGCATGCACATGCAAAAGCCCGCGGTGAACACCTTATCTTTGAAGAAATGTCAAACTGGAAAAATCATTCACTGTGCTACTTCTCCTTTTCTCAGCACAGAGCACTGCACAAGGCCGATACCAAATAAAATTAAAGCACCTACACTGCTTGCATTAAAAATAGGGAGCTACATTACCCACTTGCTTACTGGACACCTAAACCCCCATCTTGCCCAGGCCAATTTTGAGCTTTAGGCGCTCGCAGTCTTTGAATGACAATTGCGCGGTCATGCTACACTGTACCCAAATTAAAATTTTTACCATTTTTTTCCACACAAATAGAGCTTTCTTTTGGTGGTATTTAAAATTACTACTGGGGGTTTTATTAACTTGCTAAACAAAAAAAGACCGAAATTTTTGAAAAACAAAACAAAAAAAAAAACCCAAAGTTTTCATATTTTGTTATAAAATTTTGCAAACAGTTACATTTTTCTCCTTCATTGATTAACGCTGATAAGGCTGCCCTGGTGGGCACTGATCAGGAGGCACTGATGAGGCTGCACTGTCTAGCAGTACTGGCACTGATGAGGCAGCAGTGGCTCTCCATGTGCGGGACCGATGTCCCGTTTACACAAGCCAGCAATCGGCTTTTTTTTTTTACCAGCTTCTGTTTACATCACATGATCAGCTGTCATTGGCCCACAGCTGATCACGTTGTAAGGGCCCGGGATCAGGCCCTTACTCCGATCTGTGATCAGCCGAGTCTGATGACAGAGCGCACTGCCCGTGCCCTGCAGGAGGCATGCAGGCAGCGTTTGCTCAGGAGGAACGTACATTGACGCCCTCCGGGCAATTTAGGCCTGCGCTGTAGCCGTCTTTCAGCTATAGCGTGAAGAGTTTAATTTGTGTCTTTTGTATCCTCCTTTATATTATCTTTAAAGAGAAATTCACCCTGCCCCCCTATTTTTTTTCCTCCCCTACTTACCTGATGCTGGGACGGCTACAGTTCAGATACTCACCCACACAGCAGTTCCAGCATTGTTCGGGATCCTCTTTTTTTTCAGCCACCCCTGGTGCCATGTTCCCTTCTGACATCATTGGTAGGCTACATCAGCTCTAATGGGTTCTAGCACAGCCTCCTGATGATGCACCACTAGGACCCCCCCCCCCCCTTCTCCGTAAGTGAATGGTGTGATGTGCAGATCTCCCGACATGAGCATTACAAATCCCAGAAGGCACCTCTTAGGCAAATGACAGAGGATGGTGGGCAGGCAGAAACCGAACATAAAAAACAAACAAACAAAAAAAAAAAGAAAAACAATATATGTGCAGCCTGGGGGTAGTGGAAGGTAGTGGGTGGGATGGAGAGGAGCCAAGTCAATTGAAAGGGTGAAGATCCACCTTAATGTAATAGTCAGAAATCAGTCAGGTGAGACCAGGAGCCATCAGAACATGTGCTATCACTGACCTTTGCTGAACTGGCTACATAGTTTCTAGGATTGGTCTAGCCTTGTATATACATTTAAAAAAAGAAAAGTAAATAATTTAGCAGACATATTAAACACTTACCTGTGGAAGAAATAATTGCAAACACTTCTTGCAAAGATGGAAGTAATGTGCATGGCTCAGCTTTCCAGATATTTTGCAGCAAACCACTAACTTTGGTAACTTGAGAAACATACTCCCTTAACTCCTTTTCCAGTGTAGAGATGCACTGAAAATGTCCAATTGTCCTAACAAGCTGCTGGCAAAATGCAATGGACATTTTACCTTTGGGCACACATTGCACAAAGTCACTTAGTAGTTCACTTAACCTAGCAGATAACAAAGGCTCTGGCCTTTCACATACTATTCTTAATACTTCTACTTGCAAAACAGCAAAAATGTCTAAAACAGATGGACAACTCATAATCAACTTCAGCCCACTGTGAATATAGTCAATAATAGCTACATCTTTCCGGTCTAAAGATCCATAGCCTTCTTGCAAGAGGTTTAGAACGAAGGTTCTGTTGAAAAAAATGTCAAATTCAGCACGGTGATATCTTGCATAGGCTTCCAAAACTTGGTGCCCGACTTGCTTTTGAAAGTAGTCATCTCCTTCTAGTATCAAGCGAGTGGTGAGACTGAACATAGCTTTGCATTGTTCCTCATTGATAGAATTTTCAGCAGACTCAACAACTTTTTTAACAATAACTTTCTTCAAATTCAGAGGATGGTTAGAAGTCACCAAGCCTTCCAAAATCTTGTCCATTCTGACTCCAGATAGCTAGTTCCACATCTAAAATAGAAATAAAATGGCTATTAAAGCAAAGTCCAAAAACCTCCATTTAGTGTTGCAATGTGTTCATTAAAGTGGTTGTAAAAAAAGAAAAAAAAAAAAAAAAAAAACAAAACCTGCAAGACAAAGCTATAATGAGCTAGTATGCGCTGTGATTGGCCGGAGCCGCAAAGACGTCACTCCCACGCATGCGTTCGGGAGCCACTGGTGACGGCACAGTCAAACTGTGCCGATGACGTTGGCAAATGAAGGGGGTATCTCCTAAACCGTGCAGGTTTAGGAGATATCCAATGTAGCTACAGATAAGCCCAATTATAGGCTTACCTGTACCAAAAAGTTATTGTAAAGGGTTTTACAACCACTTCAAATATCAAGATTAAAAGCAGGGCTAAAAAAAAACAAAAAAACGTAACTTTCCTTCAACAGTTCCTGTCCCTTGCCGGAACCTTCTGCTGGGTGCTAGTCCGGCACGGGATGATGTTGCTCCTGCACAAAAGTCAGTCATTCCCACACACAAAGACCGTGCCAGCAATGTAAGCTGAGCTGCACATGTGCAGTTCAGTTTACATGCTCGAGCAGACAGCAAGCAGGTGCACTTTATTGCAGAAGAGCATGTCTATTCTACAATAAAGAGCCTGCTTGCTTGCATTTTGTGACAGCGAAACTTTAGTTTCGCTTTAAATGGGACTTATATAACTTGCCAATATCATATTTACACACAGTCTACTGCACAGCAGAGAACGGGCAGAGTGAAAGGTTTTTCTTGAGGGGCAAATTTATAAAATAATTACTTTATAACATTATGAGCAATCTGTTCTATTCACATACACCTCCCAGGGAACACAGTTAACCCCTCAATCACCCCCTAGTGTTAACCCCTTCACTGCCATTTTTTTACAGTAATCAATGCATTTTTTATAGCATTGTTTGCTGTATTAATACCAATGGTCCCAAAAATGTGTCAAAATTGTCCGATGTGTCCGCCATAATGTCGCAGTCACGATAAAAAAAAAAAAAAAAAAAATATATATATATATATATATATATATATATATATATATATATATATATATATATATATATATATATATATATATATATATATATAAAAATGCTATAAATCTATCCCCTATTTTGTAGACACTAACTTTTGCGCAAACCAATCAATATTGCGATTTTTTTTTCTACCAAAAATATGTAGAAGAATACATATCGGCCTAAACTGATAAAAAATTTTTTTTTTTTTTTTTTTTTTTTTTTTTCAAAAAGCTAAGGGGATATTTATTATAGCAAAAAGTGCAAAATATTGTGTTTTTTTTTTTTTTTCAAAATTGTCGCTCTTTTTTTGTTTTTAGCGCAAAAAAATAAAAACCACAGAGATGATCAAATATCACCAAAATAAAGTTCTATTTGTGGGGGAAAAAAAAAAAAAAAGGACGTCAATTTTGTTTGGGTGCAACGTTGCACGACCGCGCAATTGTCAGTTAAAGCAATGCAGTGCCGAATCGCAAAAAGTGCTCTGCTCAGGAACGGAGTAAATTCTTCCGGGGCTGAAGTGGTTAAGGTTTCACATGTTGGGTATCTGTTTAGTCAATGCAACCTCATCTTTTATAAATTACCAAAAAAATTGAGTAATTTATTGCGCTTGTGTGCCCAAAATGTAACTTTTAATGTATTTTTTTTACTGAAATGTTGCATTTTCTAGACCTTTGTGTAACATAAATTGGAACACCACTTTTTTGCAATCTTTAGGCTTAAAATTATTTTTTTTTTATAACATGTACAAAAAACGGCTCTGGCAGGGTGCTCAAAATTTAAAATCATATTTTTATTTCTACATACAATTTCAATTACTTCTATTTAAGCTAAATGATCTTGAAGTTTGTAAACTTTGTGAAGGTCCTCACACATTTATGTCCTGTGAGTAGGCACTGCTGTGTCACATATTTCACAGAGCCTGCCTTCTGAACTACAGAGGTGTGGAGAGGAGGCGGAGTCAATACAGGAATCACAGGGTACCATGGGATATATAGTCCTTTGAAATGGGAACAGCCATATAGAAGCTGCAAAGCATGCAGGGAAACTAGGAATCTTTCCTCTGTGGAAAGAGGTGGCCAGCAGGCAAGCAGCACTCATAACATGAAAGGAGATATTTAAAGAGGAGTTCCACCCAGTGGGGCCATTAAAAAAAAAAAAATTAAAAGTCAGCAGCTACAAATACTGCAGCTGCTGACTTTTAATTGGACACTCACCTGTCCCTGGGTCCAGCGGTGCGGGGGATCGAAGCCCCGCTCGTCCCCCCCCCTCCGCTCGTCGGCGCCGGCATTTCAACTGTGGGCGCCGGGCTGTGGCTTCACAGCCTGGCACCCACTGCGCATGTGCGAGCGGCGCCGAGCGCCGTGATTGGCCGCTCAATCACCTGGGACCTGCACAGGGTCCCAGATGATTGACAGGAGGGAGGGAGAAGAGCCGAGCCCTTCCTGTGCCAGGGGGAAGTGATGTCACCAGCCCAGGCAGACGAAGGGGCAGACTACGAGGGACCACCTAGCAACAGGCATTTAGAGGTAAGTAAAAAAAAAAAAAAATATCCAAATGTTTTTTTGTTTTTTTTTTTTAGAATTTTTTTACATATGTTTGTTTTTTTGGGTGGAACCCCACTTTAAAGTGAGCTTATATGAGCTTGTCAAAATGAAAGTGTATTCTGTTACCACAGAACCCCCCTTAAAAATAAATAAATAAGCCTGATGGTTAGAGCTGCACAATTAATCGGAGAATCGTTATCGCGATTCTCCATCTGTCACGATTGCAACTCCGGATTTGAACGATTCTGACCATTCAAAGCGCGCGCTTGTTTCGAGGGGGAGCTGTTGGAGCATGATTCGTCTGACGTCACCTGTGTGCGCCCGAGTGTGTGATGTCAGCAGGAAACGGGCCGTACAGCCCCCCCAGAGACCAGAGCCCTGACCGGCACCCGGACTGGCACTGCCTGGATCCCCGGATGGGGGTCTCTCTGCTTGGGGTGCTCTGCCTGCTGTGCCAGGGGTGTCCCTCCGAGGTCACAATACACTCGGTGGGGACAGAGTACGGCAAGATCCAGCAGCAGGTGAGGGGACACCTGACAGAGGGGGAGGGGGGACACATGACAGAGGAAGAGACAGGGAGGGGGGGTTCTCCTGAGTGAGAGAGAGAGCAAGGGGGACACCTAACAGAGGGGGCGGTTCCTGGGATTGGGGGCACCTGACAGGGGGAGGGAGATCACGAGAGAGAGAGAGAGAGAGAGAGAGAGCGGGAAAAGGGGGACACCTGAGATAAGTAGGGGCACCTGAAAGGAGGATAGGGGGATTCTTGAGAGGGAAAAATTACGTTGCGAGAATCGTGATCTTTTTAGTAAAATTAAAAAAAAAAAAAAAAAAAAAAAAATCGCGAAAACAGCTGAGTGTACTCGGCTCTTCTCGGCGCCACTCACAGTCACGCCCAGTCCCGCCATTGGACCTGTGTTATGTCCATCATAGGGCGGGACTGGGCGTGACTGTGAGCGGCGCCGAGAAGAGCAGAGTATACTCAGCTATGTGTATCTCGGCTCCGTCCAGTCACTGTGATCTCGGTGGTGCTTGTTAAGC
Organism: Lithobates clamitans; assembly: GCA_037952925.1. Taxonomy (NCBI): domain Eukaryota; kingdom Metazoa; phylum Chordata; class Amphibia; order Anura; family Ranidae; genus Lithobates; species Lithobates clamitans. The sequence continues at coordinate 1,795,541 of JBBGZY010000291.1, forward strand.
TCCGCCGAGTCTCTGCGAACTCCGCAGCGCCATATTTAAATCTGTAATGGACACTGGGGGCAAGGCTGAAATGATAAGGCTGCACTGTCAAGGCTGCACTGGGGCAAGGCTGCAATGACACTGACAAGGCTGCATTGATGGGCATTTTAATGTAAGTTTTTTTTCCTTAAACTTCCCTCCTAAACTTGGGGTGCGTGTTATACGTCGGCGAGTGTTCTACGCCGATAAATACGGTAATTTTATAACTTTGCCCTCAAGAAAAACCCCTTTCACTCTGCCCGTTCTCTGCTGTGCAGTAGACTGTGTGTAAATATGATTTTGGGCACACAAGCGCAATAAATTACGTAATTATTTGGGTAAAATAGAAAAGATGAGGTTGCATTGACTAAACAGATACCCAACATGTCAAACCTTAACCACTTCAGCCCCGGAAGAATTTACCCCCTTCCTGACCAGAGCACTTTTTGCGATTCGGCACTGCGTCGCTTTAACTGATAATTGCGTGTGACGTTGCACCCAAACAAAATTGACGTCCTCTTTTTCCCACAAATAGAGCTTTCTTTTGATGATATTTGATCATCTCTGCGGTTTTTTTTTTTTTTTTTTTTTTTTATAGTGCCAAAAATAAGAAGAGCAACAATTTTGAAAAAAAAACACACAATATTTTGCACTTTTTGATATAATAGCCAATTTTTTTTTTTTAATTTTTCCTCAGTTTAGGCCAATATGTATTCTTCTACATATTTTTGGAAAAAAAAAAAAATATCGCAATAAGCGTATATTGATTGGTTTGCGTAAAAGTTGTAGCGTCTACAAAATGGGGGATACATTTATAGCATTTTTATTATTATTTTTTTTTTTTTTACTAGTAATGGCGGCGATCTGTGATTTTTATTGTGACTGCGACATTATGGTGGACACATCGGACAATTTTGACACATTTTTGGGACCATTGGCATTAATACAGCGATCAATGCTATAAAAATGCAATGATTACTGTAAAAATGTCACTGGCAGTGAAGGGGTTAACACTAGGGGGCGATCGAGGGGTTAACAGTGTTCCCTAGGAGGTGATTCTAACTGAAGGGAGAGGGGACTGACTGGAGGAAGTGACGGATCGTGGTTCCTAGCTAATAGGAATACACGATCTGTCACTCCTGTCAGAACTGAACAGGGAAGTGTGTGTTTACACACTCGTCCCTGTTCTGTCTCTCCTGCTCACGATCACTCGTGGCCGGTGGTCATCGCGACCATCAGCACCACCGCTGTGCAGCGGGCACCTGCTATCCCGACTCTGCAAGCCGGCATATAGGCACAACGGCCCGCGCAGGGGTTGGTCGGGAAGTGATTAAAGGGGCTGTAAACCCTCGCGGTTTTTCACCTCTGTGCATAAAAACCTTTTGTAGTGCACCAGCCCCCAGAGCCCCCCCTTTTACTTGCCTGAGCGTTTCTGCGCCGGGGACGAGCTCACCCACTCCAGCCGGTGCCTCGTGTCCTGATTGGATAGATTGATTGCAGCGCAGCCATTGGCTCCCACTGCTGTCAATCAAATCCAATGACACAGGAACCGGGGGGCAGAGCCAAGTTCTGCTGTCTGTGTCAATGGATGCAGCAGGACACGGGAGCGCACCCACATGTGTTCCCCAGAGGGAGAGCGCTTCTCAGACGGGGCACTCAAGGAGGAGCCAGGAGCAACACTAAGGGACCCCAGAAGAGTAGGATCGGGGCCACTCTGTGCAAAACCAACTGCAGAGGAGGCAAGCATGACATGTTTTTTTTTTTTTTTTTTTTAAAGAAGGAACCTTTGGTTGTCCTTTAAAATTGCATGCGCCCGTGAAATGGTGACGAACTTCAATACCCTATATTTTCTATGAGTACCAATTTAAAAGCCCCTACAGGTCATCAGTTTAGAGCTACAGCGTGGAGGTATTGGGGTGGGGGGAGATTTTATGTGCTTGGGTGTAACTTTAATTTTTGGTTTAATGAGACACTAGTGATCTAAAAAAGGGGGCGGGTGTTACAGGGGAGTGGTCAGGTTCGTACAGCGTATGAATCTGCCAATAAAAGGGTTAAAGTATTTTCAAATGTAGTTTTCAATACATTCAATCATCAGCTTCCATTAAAATAATACATGGTGATGCTGGCATAAAAGACCTTGTTCCTGGTAAACGGAGACACTGTCTTTGTCTCCCAATTATACGACTGCACCATCACCTGTCACACAGACTTCCAGTTGAAACTACAAGTGGCCATTTCAACACACAGCATGAAGAGAAATACCATGCATTGCATAAAGACATGAAGTGGTTGCAAAGAGGCTGCAGAAGATCAGCAGCACTGAGACACAACAAAGTATGAAAACAAGTTAAAAGCAGGTATTAACAGCTGTTAAAAAAAAAAAAGTGGCAGTTGTTTCTGATGATGTTATATGTGGTTAATATCTACATTTTATAACTATATTTAGGCTCGGTTCACACTGGAACCGGTTGCAGATCACACAGGAGCGCTGTACGTCCCTGTTCCCCATTTCAGGAACGAATCAGGGCTGAATCTATGCCTGAATTTGGGCCCTGAAACGGAGCCAGACACACACAGCGTTTCTCTGCAGCCGCCCCGGAGACATGTGAACTGGCTCCCCTAAATCCAAGGCCGAAAGTTGGACAGTAAATTGAGACACAAAAACAAAGGAATAGGGAATGTCGCATACTTGGAGCATTTGACATCCGGTCTATATGACAAAAGTAGAATTTTGGTATTACCAATGAAATTAAACAAACACAGCAGCCAGAAAACAAACACAGACAGTTAAATGGTATTGTTCTCTTTAGGGCTGCAACTAACGATTATTTTCATAATCGATTAATAACCTTAAAAAGAAGTGTGGTGTATAATTGAGTTAATATGTAAAGTTTAAAAAAAAGGCAATTTATTCCTAAATATCTCTATACGCAGGGGTAAATATGGTTAGGGAGTAAAATCTTTAATCCTCTCTGAGAATAACAGACAGAAGAGATATACGCTATATACTATTAGAGGTTGAATCTGGTAAATATCATCAGACTCAGATCAAATTTTTTTATTTAAAGAGAAAAAAATTCTAGACTGTTTTGCAGATTTTCAAACAGAACTATAATATTACATGCTTTTCTGCAGCTTCTCTATTGAAGTATATTGAACCAAAAAAGCACCGTTTTGCATTGAAAAAGGTCCTTGACCCTTTCCAAATACACAGCAGCTGAAAAAAGCCTAGATATGAATGTTAAATGAACTGTAGGGCATTTCTGCAAAAAGCACCAAAAAACACATCGTTGGTAACCAGGCCTAAGACATTTAGCAACTTAACGGAGTTAAAAAAAAAAAAAAAATTAGCTCTTCGTTTTTTTACTGTGCAACATGGAAAGTAATATTTACAGTAGAGATTTTTTGCTCTTTTTGTACTATAAAGGGCTAATTTTAGCTTTTTTAACCCCATTATGTTACTGGCCGATTAATCGATTATGAAAATAGTAATCGATTAATTTCATAATCGATTAGTTGTCGATTAATCGATTAGTTGTTTCGGCCCTAGTTCTCTTAGCGGTCTGTGAAATGACAACTCATATTAATTGTCAATGAAATGCACCCAATGGTAAAATGATTGGAAAGGATATTTTTTTAATTAAAAAAAAAATAGTGGAACATCTTTTACTTTAAGGCCCCAGTCAATCGCAAGCAGAATCACCACGATTCTACCTGTGTACCCAAAACGCTCTGTAAAACTGACAAATCGCACCACGCTTGTTTAGGCGACATTCATTTTCAATGACACCAAAACTCAGGTGCAATTTTGCCGTGATAAATCGTGTTGCAACAGCATCGCAAAGCTTGTCACTCAAAAAGGAGCAGAAACTTCTTTTGGGCAACAAGCTTCACGTGATACGATTTATCTTGGCAGAATCGCACCCATGTTTAGGTGCCATTGAAAATGAATGGCCCGGAACAAACGTGGCGCGAGTTTGTCAGTTTTGCAGAGCATTTTGGGATTGTGCAATTGTAAACACCCAGATATGAATGGGGCCTAATGCAAGGAATGCAATAAGGCAAAATAGATTTAGACTTTGGAATCACTTCAAGGCTACTTTCACACTGAGGGGCTTTACAGGCGTTTTAGCTCTAAAAAAAAAAAAAAAAAAAAGCACCTGCAAAGCGCCTCTCCTGTCACTCCCGTGTGAAAGGCCAAGTGCTTTCACACTGGAGCAGTGTGCTTGCGGGACGTTAATACAAGGCCTGCAAGCAGCATCTTTGGGGCGCTTTAGGAGCGGTGTATACACCGCTCCTTACATAGTAGGCGAGGTTGAAAAAAAGACACAAGTCCATCAAGTCCAACCTGTGTGTGATTATGTGTCAGTATTACATTACATATCCCTGTATATTGCGGTCGTTCAGGTGCTTATCTAATAGTTTCTTGAAACTATCAATGCCCCCCCCCGCTGAGACCACCGCCTGTGGAAGGGGATTTCCACATCCTTGCCGCTCTTACAGTAATGAACCCTCTACGTAGTTTAAGGTTAAACCTCTTTTCTTCTAATTTTAATGAGTGGCCACAAGTCTTGTTAAACTTCCTTCTGCGAAAAAGTTTTATCCCTATTGTGGGGTTACCAGTACGGTATTTGTAAATTGAAATCATATCCCCTCTCAAGTGTCTCTTCTCCAGAGAGAATAAGTTCAGCGCTCGCAACCTTTCCTCATAACTAATATCCTCCAGACCCTTTATTAGCTTTGTTGCCCTTCTTTGTACTCACTCCATTTCCAGTACATCCTTCCTGAGGACTGGTGCCCAGAACTGGACAGCATACTCCAGGTGCGGCCGGACCAGAGTCTTGTAGAGCGGGACAATTATCGCTTTATCTCTGGAGTTGATCCCCTTTTTAATGCCAATATTCTGTTTGCTTTATTAGCAGCAGCTTGGCATTGCATGCCGTTGCTGAGCCTATCATCTACTAGGACCCCCAGGTCCTTTTCCATCCTAGATTCCCCCAGAGGTTCTCCCCCCAGTGTATAGATTGCATTCATATTTTTGCCACCCAAATGCATTATTTAACATTTTTCTACATTGAACCTCATTTGCCGTGTAGTTGCCCACCCCATTAATTTGTTCAGATCTTTTTGCAAGGTTTCCACGTCCTGCGGAGAAGTTATTGCCCTTCTTAGCATCGTCCGCAAATACAGAGATTGAACTGTTTAACCCATCCTCTAGATCGTTTATGATCAAATAAATAGGATTGGTCCCAGCACAGAACCCTGGGGGACCCCACTACCCACCCCTTACCATTCTGAGTACTCCCCATTTATCACCACCCTCTGAACTCGCCCTTGTAGCCAGTTTTCAATCCATGTACTCATCCTAAGGTCCAAAGGACCTTATTTTGTACAGTAAAGCGCCCCTGCCCATTGAAATTAATGGGCAGCGCCGCCAAAGTACCTGCAAAAGCGTTTCGGCAGCGGCGCTACACTGGTGTCATTAACCCCTTCATCACCCGCTAGCAGGGGTTAAAAGTGTCCCACTAGCAGCCGAAAAGCGGCGCTTAAACTACATTATTGCGCCGCTAAAAATAACAGCGCTTTACCGCTGATGCCCCCACCGCCTCAGTGTGAAAATGTCTAAAGCACAAGTCCAGGTTTCTTGTGACTTTAAAGAGGAGCTCCAGGCTCCCTCCCCCCGACAAAAAAAAAAATTAAGTTAGCAGCTACAAATACTGTAGCTGCTGACTTTTAATATAAGGACACTTACTGTCCAGGGATCCAGTGATGTCCTCACCCAAGCCAATTCTTCAATCGGCTTCGGGTGCAGGAGCCAGTATCTCAAGTAAGGGAAACAGGCAGTGAAGCCTTGTGGCTTCACAGACGGTTTCCTACTGCACATGCGTGAGCTGCACTTTGTGAATAGTCCCATAGTCTTCAGGGACCTGTGATGTGTCCCAGACAACTGCAGAGTAAGGAGGGGGGGGTGAGACAAACTTCAGGCTCAGATCGTTGCGGAACATATCCATCAGGTACCTGCTCCCCCCTCCAAAAAGAGCCAAATGTGGATGAAGTTCCGCTTTAAAGAGTTCATTTTGGAGTTGATCTGTGGCACCCGATCAGAGGACCGCAGAAGGATGAGGCTGGATTTGCTGATGTGAATTGAAGACAACACAGCTTAAACAATTAAAGGGATTAAATAAAACAAAAAATTGTGTTGGTGAGTGAAATTCTCTTCAGTCCACACTAGTGTGTGGACTGAATGTACACAAAATCTTGCGCTTTCCTAAAACGTACAGAAATGTGCTATTATTGGTGGTATTTGATCACCTCCTGCGGTTTTTAATTTTTGCGCTATAAACGCAAAAAGACCGTCAATTAAAAAAAAAAAAACTGATGGGCACTTAATAGGAAGCTATTGATAGGCATTACTGAGTAGCACTGATTGGCACTTTGATGGGGAAATGATAGGCATTACTGATGGGGCACTGATTGGTACTGTTGTAGGCACTGACAGGCATTTATTATGGGGACAGGCTGGCAGGTGTTGGGCACTGATTGGCACCTTTTGATGGGGGCTGTGCTGATTATCAGCACAGACCCCCTGTGACAGGGAGAGCCGCCGATCGGCTCTCCCTATCAGCGTGTACCGAGAAAAGCCGTTTACCGGCACTTCCTGGTTCAGGCTGTGATTGGTCACAGTTGATCACGTGGTAAGAGGCCTCTGTCAGAAGATTCATACCACGATCGGAGTTGCGGTGTGTCAGACTAAGTGCTGGGCACGCGCTGGCTGTGATATCCTGATCACGTCCGGTCAGGATACCACAACCACTTTGCCCCCGTCATTCTGCTATATGGCGAGCGGAAAGTGGTTAAAGGGGTTGTAAACCTTCGAGGTTTTTTGCATTGAGGTGAAAAACCTCCTGTAATTCTGCAGCGCCCCCCCAAGCCCCCGTTTTACTTACCTGTACCCCCTTTATCTTGTCCCAGGGGTGAGCACACCAGCAAAAGCCGGTCTCTCGGGTCCTGATTGGATGGATTGATAGCAGCATAGCCATTGGCTCCCGCTGCTGTCAATCAAATCCAATGACCCGGGGCCGAGTCATACATTCGGCTTCTATGGAGGCCGAATGAATGACTCGGGAGCGCGCCCGCAAGGTAACCCCCTCGGGAGAGCGCTTCTCCTAGGGGGTTATCTAATGTGGGGAGGAGCCATGAGAGCCCCGAGAAGAGGATGTTTGGGGCTGCACGGTGGAGGTAGGTATATGTTTGTTAAAAAAAAAAAAAACACAAAGCTTTAGGCCCCTTTCAAACCGAGGTGCTTGTTAACTGCCAGTAAAACACTGAGCACTTTTGAAGCGCTTTCCATTCATTTCAACGGAGAGGAGCGTTTTTTTCACCTCCCTGCCAGAGCACTGCCCCAGTGTGAAAGCATTCATTGATTTTAATGAAAATAGGTTTTCGTGAGATTTTCAGACGCTTTTTTTAGCGTGAAAGTGCCTGAAAGGGGTCTTATGCCCTGTACACACAATAGGACCTTGTTGTCGGAAATTCCGATCGTGTGTAGGCTCCATCACACATTTTTCATTGGAATTTCCGACACACAAAGTTTGAGAGCAGGCTATAAAATTTTCCGACAACAAAATCCGTTGTTGGAAATTCCGATTGTGTGAACAAGTGCCACGCATGCTCAGAATAAATTAAGAGACAAAAGCTATTGGCTATTGCCCCGTTTATAGTCCCGACGTACGTGTTTTACGTCACCGCATTCAGAACGATCAGATTTTCCGACAACTGTGTGTGACCGTGTGTATGCAAGACAAGTTTGAGCCAACATCCGTCTGAAAAAATCCATGGATTTTGTTGTCAGAATGTCCGATCAATGTCCGATCGTGTGTACAGGGCATTAGTGTCACTTTAAGTGTTTAAACTTCCCTTATTTACAGACGGAAAAGTTACAATATTTATAGTTATCTACAATCAACAAGGTTGTGAAAAACTTGGGAGGCTGCCCGTTTTTTTTTCTTTTGACAGCTGAGTGAGAAGAGAACTCTCTACACTTGTTACATGAATGAATCTGGAAATTCTGCATAGAGATCGTGAAGGTGGGGGGGGAGAGTTGAACCGAGATCACATTTTTTTTAATGGTTAATCGTGCAGCTCTACCAGCAGTACATTACAGGTGGGCGGTCGGCAAATGGTTAAAGAGGAACTTTAGCCCAGATTGTGAAAATTAAAGCAGTAGTAAACCACACACACACAAAAAAAAAAAAAAAAAAAAAACTGATCCTCCCGCAGCCTTATGTTATAATGTGCTAGTATGCACCGCTTACTAGCACATGACGACAGACTTGCCTAAACAACAGATCCCTCCAGTGGCATGCAGTCCCCACTAACAGGGAATAGATCTTCACCCAGTCTTCCTTCTGGGTATGTGAACTCTGGCTTTTTGAATGGCTGAGATGCAACGACGTCAGTGCAGGGGTCACGGCACAGCTGTCTCAATGGGCGGCATCTTATCCATTGAGAGCGCAGTGTACCGGTGATGTCACCAGCTGTATACATGTAAATATCTCCTAAATGGTCCACGTTTAGGAGATATTTATAGTACTTACAGATAAGCCTTATTATAGGCTTACCTGTAGGTACAAGATAAAATGGAGCATTTACCAGCGCAGAGTCTGCCGCTGTCTTCCCTGCAGCTGATTCATCTGAGGACTGTGGGTTCCCGGTGCTGCCATCTTGGATTTGGGAGCCGGTGTTCTGTGAAAATAGCCAATTCATCAAAATCTCCAATTATGTCACTTCCGGTTACTGTAAACTGTCTTTAAAGTGCTGTTCCGCCAAAACAAAAAAAAAAAGCCAGCAGATACATTTACTGCAGCAGCTGACTTTTAATAATAGGACACTTACCTGTCCTGGAGTCCAGTGATGTCGGCACCACAGCTGATGTTTCCATCAGCTGACGGGTGCTGCCGCCGCCATTGCGGGTAAGGGTACCTGGCAATATAGCCTTACAGCTTCACGCTGGGAACCCTACTGCGCATGCGCGAAGCCCCGCTCCTCTCTCCTACTGGCCCGGCGACAGCGGTGATGTCATGGGCTGCGGCTGTGGCTCCCGGGAAGTGGGAACAGGATACCTGTCAAAGACAGGTATCCTGTTCCCCCTCTCTTCATCCTTTTCTCCTCTCCCCCTCCGGTGACAACTGTGGCACCAGAGGGGGAGAGGAGACAAATGAGCGGAAGTTCCACTTTTAATTGGAGCTTTCGATGACTTGCTGTTTTGACACAACACAAGTAAACGTGTACACTCCGGTACATGAAGACTTTGTTGTTTCGACACGACAGCGGGTAATGAGGAAAAAAGTTGTCGTCAACACGGAGGCGGCCATTTTGTTGGTTAGTATCGGAGTGGACTAACAATATCAGCTAATAATAATGTGTCCTGGAGTGTATACGCTTGGCGGTGTTGTGTCAAAGCAGCAAGTCATCTAAATCTCCAATTACTGGCGGTTCACAGTATCCGGGAGTGACGTCATTGGAGATCTTGATGAATTGGCTATTTTGACGGATGACAGGCTGTGACTTCCACATTCCCTAGCACACAGGAAGACTGAACCCCCTGAGCTCCTGGGATGTGTCGTTATCTCATAAAAGGTGTGATGTCATCTTCGCCTAGCCACGGAGTAAGGAAGTGGAAGAGGGTACACAAGGAAAAAAAAAAAAGGTGCCAGCTGCTCCTCAAACAAAAAGTAATGGAATTAGAGAGTGAGGGAAGGGGGATTGGAAGAGGAGATTTCCTCTTCTACTGAGGCTCCCCTTCCCCCTCACTCTGTCATCCATGTGTATTGTGTGGCCCTCACAGACTGGTCACAGCCTCCTCCATGGTGACAATGGCACACACACCATGACTGGACAGATTTAGGGTTGTCCACCGCACAGCATGCCGGGAAACGTGCGGCCCGGCTATTAGTACACACAGCTCCCTCAGTCTATCACATACCCGCTTCTCTGCCCCACACACAAACACACTTACTGAGCAGTTACAAGGTACGCCGGCCGCTCTCTCTTCCTAGGTCTATGGAGTCTCCTCCTTTCCTATCCTCTGTAAGCGCCACCTCTCTGCGATCCCACACACAGCGCCGCCATATTGCTCCTTCCCAGCCGGGCTCTCCAGGCGGAGCTTCGCCTAGCGCTCAGTGATTGGTGGACGGCTCGTCGGCTGCCCTGCAGTCATTTCTCTCAGCTCCCGTTGCCATAAACATCCCTCTACAGCAGCCGCTTAGACCCTCATCACGTGATCCACTGAGCGGACATCTTTACTATGGGCAAAACAAAGCCGTTGTCCCGTCACGAGCTATTCCTTCGGAAGCTTAGCCTTCTAGGCGTTGCCGGTGAACCGTTGAGTATATCGGGGGTTGTGGCTTTACCCGCTGGTTTTTCGAGTCTCGCTTTTTACGGCAATCGCAGTAATAGGGCGCACGGAAAAAAGATGGCTGACGCGGCTTCATTACTTTGTCTGTGACAGCCAATTGGATCGTTGCCAAAGGGTAAAACGAAAAACAAAGGGAACTGGCCCGCCCACATTGCGGTGTAAGCCCACTGACGTCATCGGGAAAGTGGGAAGCTGATATGGGAGCTGTGATGTTATGTACATCATGTACAGATTTCTTCCTGGAACCATAGCTCCCAACTGTCCCTGATTTCGAGGCACTGTCCTTGATTTGTAACAACGTCCCTCTTTCCTCCTCATTTGTCCCTCATTTTGGTCTGATCTATATAGATGTATATAAAATACACTTTTATCTATTAAAAAGTGTTTCCCAGTGCTAAACCTTTCATCTGATTTCTAAATTGCTGCATTTGTAAATTCCAAAAGCCAATATAAAGGAATTGTAGTGGTTAAAAAAAGCACTTGTGTTTTTTTTTTGTACAATTCTCCTTTAAGCACTTAAAGTGGAGTTCCACCCACTTTTACAACTCTTCAGCATCCCTCACTAAACTGCGCACTGTAAACGAATTGGATATTTAAAAAAAAATTTTCTCAGCACCTACTCTATATCTGCTGTATTCATTTTTCACTTCCTCCTCCCTGGCCGCGGCCCATCGCATCATTTCCTGTTTGCAATGCCTTCTGGGAAGGGGCGGCAACTTCCTCTGAAACTGCCGTTGCTATGGAAACCCGACCTGAAACCTATTACACTGCCTGTGCTGCACTGAACATGTACGAGATCTGCAAGGATGTGACCAGGAAGAAATACAGTCTGGATTCAGATGCCCAGACTTAAGATGGCCACGGCCTGCTGTACGTTTATAAAATAACAAACTACTGCTATAAACTAACAAAACAGACCTTAGTTTACAGACTAACTTTACTAGAATACATTAAGCTTGTGTATTATAGGGGTATTTTTATTTAAAAAGTATCATTTCGGCCGGAACACCACTTTAAGGACCGTGCCTCTTTCGGAGATTTGTTATTTACAAGTTAACCACTTCAGCCCCGGAAGAATTTACCCCCTTCCTGACCAGAGCACTTTTTGTGATTCGGCACTGCGTTGCTTTAACTGACAATTGCGCGGTCGTACAACGTTGCTCCCAAAAAAAAATTGACGTCCTTTTTTCCCACAAATAGAGCTTTCTTTTGATGGTATTTGATCACCTCTGCGGTTTTTATTTTTTGCGCTATAAACAACAAAATAGCGATAATTTAAAAAAAAAACGCATTATTTTTTACTTTTTGCTATAATAAATATCCCCCAAAAATATTTAAAAAAACATTTTTTTTCCTCAGTTTAGGCCGATACATATTCTTCTGCATATTTTTGGTAAAGAAAATAGCAATAAGCGTTTATTGATTGGTTTGCGCAAAAGTTATAGCATCTACAAAATAGGGGCTAGTTTTATGGCATTTTTATTGATAATTTTTTTTTTTTTACTAGTAATTGTGGCGACCTGTGATTTTTATTGTGACTGCGACATTATGGTGGACACATCGGACAATTTTGACACATTTTTGGGACCATTGGCATTAATACAACGATCAATGCTAAAAAATTGCATTGATTACTGTAAAAATGTCACTGGCAGTAGGGGTTAAGTGTGTCCTAGGGAGTGTTTCTAACTGTGGGGGGAGGGGCTGTGTGTGACACTACACTGATTGCCGCTCCCGATTACAGGGAGATGTGATCAGTGAGAGTGTCACTAGGCAGAACGGGGAGATGCTTGTTTACATTAGCATCTCCCCGTTCTTCCTCACCGTGAGACAATCGCGGGTATACGCAGGTATCGGGTCTGCGGGACTCGCGGTCACGGAGCTCCCCGTGCGCCGCCGGCGAGCCGCCTCTTAAAGGGCAACGTACAGGTACGTTAATCTGCCTGTATGTGCCCTTCTGCCGCAGTATATCTGTGTGAGGCGGTCGGAAAGGTTTTTTTTTGTTAGAAAATTACTTAGAACCGCCAAACATTATACATTTTTTTTTAACACCCTAGAGAATAAAATGGTGGTTGTTGCAATACTTTCTGTCACACTGTATTTGCGCAGCGGTCTTAAAACTAACACTTTTTTTTGGAAAAAAAACACTTTTTTAAATTAAAAAATAAGACAGCAGTAAAGTTAGCCCGATTTTTTTTTTTATATTGTGAAAGATAATGTTACACCAAGTAAATTGATACCCAACATGTCACGCTTTGAAATTGCGCCCGCTCGTGGAATGGCGACAAAATTTTACCCTTAAAAATCTCCATAGGCAACGTTTAAAAAATTCTACAGGTTGCATGTTTTGAGTTACAGGGGAAGTCTAGGGATGGAATTATTGCTCTCACTCTACCAATCGCGGTGATACCTCACATGTGTGGTTTGAACACCGTTTACAAATGTAAACATCCATTGTAATAGAAAAAAAAAGCATGACAGGACCTCTTAAATATGAGATCTGTGGTCAAAAAGACACATTTAAAAAAAAAAAATAGCCTTTTAAAGCGGGGGTCCACCTATCTATTGTTTTTTTTGAGTTCATTCACAAACTTTTCTTCTCAGCATTACATACTCACATATTGTGTGTAATATGTCCGCCTGTGTCAGATTTCGTCGGAAAGAATAACTTATATTATTCACTGCAGGCGGTTTCCATCTTCATTGTGGGCATTTGAAGCCCACAAGCATTTATTTCCTGGATGTGGTGAATGCTGTGCTCCCAGCATTCACTGCTCGTTCCCGCACATGCTCAGTGGCATCCTGGGAAGCCTGAGGCTAGCTCCCAGGAGTCTGGGAGAGGCTAGAAACACGCCTACTTCCATGGGAGGAGAACCAGGAAGTGCAAAGAAGAATAGAAAAATAAAAGGTAATTACGGCAATTTAATTTTTTTTTAAACGGCATGTCAGCATCTAGGCAAGGAAGAGAATACATACAGATATTGTTCCCAATTTGGGTGGAACCACGCTTTAAGAGCTATGGGCGGAAGTTATGTTTTGACGTCGCTTTAGCCCTGCATTGGTATGGGGACGGGTGGGGGCCATCTTCCCCTCACCCGTCTCCATGCCCAGCAAGGGTGAAGATCCGATCGCCTCCGCCGCTGCCGACGGCTCCGGTAAGCGGCGGAGGGCACTGGAGCATGACAGGGGGGCCCTCTCCCGCCACTAATAAAAGTGATGTTGTGGCGAATCTGCCGCAGAGAACACTTTTATCTGAAACCGGACCGCTCGCTGAAGAAGAGGATACCGGGATTATGGCAGATAGCTGCTGACATAATAACTATATTCCTCTTCAAAGTACTGACGTATAACGGCGGTGGGCGGTCAGGAAGTGGTTAAGGGGGCGTGGCAAGGGGTGTGTCCCATGCCTGCATACTTTTGCTGATAGGTGTCCCTCATTCCCATCTCAAAAAGTCTGGAAGTATGTTGGAGCCCCTGACTGGAATGCTGCACCACCTCATTCCATTCCACTCACTCACCTACAATAAGCAAACTACTCACTGTTCTCTGGCTTTAATGGGCTGCATATATGTAAAATAATACATCTAGGGAAATCTGATTCCTCCATACAGATTTTTAGCTGGACCTCATTTAGAACACTCGGCTTGATTTACTTAGTCTAGCTACTTTTGGTCTGCCCACAGCATACATATACTACGGCAGGACGGCCTGGCTGCGTGAAGCAACGTACCTGTCCGTTGTTTGTGCTTCCTGGTCTCGGGCTCGCGCCGCCGGCAGCCCACTCCCACTGTGATTGGACACAGCGGCAGCCAATCAGCGGGCCCGCCGCGACCATTTGGGGAATGACAGAACGGCGGGTCTGCCAATGTAAACAAGGCAGACCGTTGTTCTATCACAGAGGAAGAGAGATCTGTGATTCCTACTAATTAGTAAGGATAAGCTCAGGAGCTTACACTCCACATCGCTAATCACAGGCAGTGAGACATTTCCTGATCTGTGCAGCTGCAGATCAGGGATCTCTCTTTTTGTCTAGTGTCAGCATCCCCCACACAGTAAGAAAGCACACATAGGGAACACATTTAACCCTTTGATTGCCCCTGATGTTAACCCCTCCCCTGCCAGTGTCATTTATACACTTGTACCTCATCCAACTAAAGATTTTTTTTTTAGCACTGATCGCGGTATTGGTGTCACTGGTCCCCAAAAAGTGTCACTTTTGCCGCGTACACACGATCGTCCGATGAGAGCTTTTTGTGGGAAAATGCGACCGTGTGTATGCTCCATCGATCTTTTGCTGGCGGAATTCCAGCCAGCAAAAGATTGAGAACATATTCTTTATTTTTCGGTTGGGAAAAGTTCCTATCCAAAAATGCATTCGTCTGTGTGCAATTCGGACACGAAAAAAATCACGCATGCTCGGAAACAATTTGACGCATACTCGAAAGCATTGAAATTAATTTTCTCGGCTCGTCGTAGTGTTGTACGTCACCGCGTTCTTGGCGGTCGAAATGTCAGAGAACTTTTGTGTGACCGTGTGTATGGAAGACAAGCTTGAGTGGAATTCCGTCGGAAAAACCATCCAAGTTTTTTCTGACGGAAATTCCGATCGTGTGTAATTTGACCGCCGCAATGTTGCAGTCCCGCTAAAAAACGCTGATCGCCGCCATTACTAGTAAAAACAAAGTCCCTTAATTTATCCCATAGTTTGTAGATGCGATAACTTTTGCGCAAACCAATCAATATACGCTTATTGGGATTTTTATTGGATATATTTTATAGCAGAAAGTAATTTTTTTTTTTTTCAAAATTGTTGCTTTTTTGTTTACAGTTAAAAAAAATAAAAGAAAAACTGCAGAGGTGATCACATACCACCAAAATAAAGCTCTAAAAAGATGCAAATTATTCCAAACCTACCACTCCCAGCACTTAGATGCGCTTCTCTTACAGGAAACACACTTCCCTAAAAGTTACAAACCCACGTATATCTACCACAAATATCCTCAGTTTTACCTCTCTAATGTGGAGGAGTAAACTAAAGGGGTTTGGAATCTTTTTCTCTAAACATACCTCCTTCACCCTCTCTAAGGAGATATCAGATTCCAATGGTAGATTTCTACTGTTAGAGGGTACCATCCTTGGCTCCACATTTACACTGATTTCATATTATGCCCCAAACCGAGGCCAGGCAGAATTTTTTCCCTCCATGCTAGAAACTCTCTCCCGACACTTCTTGGGTACTGTGATCATGGGAGGTGAATCGAATGTGGCACTGGACCAGACTCTCGATAAGTCGGACAACGGCCGAGCCCGACTATGCCGTCCTCTGAAATTTAGCACTCGCATAGCTAAACTAGTCAACACCCACAGTTTAATAGACATATGGAGTAGGCGTGCAACAGATCAAAAATCTCACGGATCTAATCGATCCTCAGATCAGAGTCACGGATCGGATCATTTTCGGATCAGCAAAAAAAAAAAACACACAAATCTTGTTACACCCACCGGAGTTTTAGATTTAAAAGCTATTTTCAACACAAAACCGAGCTTATATGCATAAATACAGTATTTGTGCATATAAGCTCAGTTTTGTGTTGAAAATGGCTTTTAAATCTAAAACTCCGGTGGGTGTAACAAGATGTCCGCTTGTCCCCTCATCATTATTGTACTGTGCAGGAGTGTGGGGTGTAGCAAGATGGCGGCGACGAAACGTCACTTCCTGTCGAGAGAGCGGCCGCTTCCGGGTGTACTTAGATGGCCGCCGGCTCCGGAGCTAGGCCGAAGCCGCGGCCTTTCCTATGGCTGAGGCCGAAAAGTGCTGCGTGGATCGCGTGTGTGCCGATCCGCGGAGGGTGATCCGTACGGATCAGGGATCGGCAACGATCCGTTGCACTCCTAATATGGAGGGAAATAAACCCTTCCACAAAAGACTATACACACTTCTCTGCCCCGCATAGCTCCTACGCCGGGATAGATAACATTTTTCAAATCACTTGTCAGAGACTCTAGATTATCAGACCACGCCATGGTCTTGATGGATGTCGTGAAACTCCAAGATCATCGCGGCCCCTTTAGATGGCGCATCAATGAAGCCCTACTAAGCGACCCAATACAGGCTACTGGATTATCCAAAGAGATCAAGTCCTTTTTTGACTTGAATGACACAGAGGGACTTTCTCCCACAACACTTTGGGCTGCTCACAAGGCTGTCATTAGGGGTAAGCTCATACAGATTACCTCACAGCACAAACGGGACAAAAGAGCCGAAATTAACAATCTTGAAAAATAATCCCTTCTAATAGCCAGAAACCATAAATGTAACCCAACAGCTTCCTCAACAGCACAACTAGAAGCAGCGAGACTCTCCCTCAATATTGCACACAACACTCACGTTGAAAAGGACTTGCGCTGGGCTAACGCCCCGGCACTACCTACTGAAAGATAGGGTAGGCCCGAGACTTGCCAACAGACTAATACCTAAACCTTATTCCTTTTCCTTCCCCAAAATACGCACCCCCACAGACGCCCTCACCCAAAATCCAGACAAAATAATGGCTACATTCCATAGGTTCTACTCAAAGTTATATCAAGCTGACACCCCTATCCCCTCCAGAGAGTTAAAGGGCTTTCTTGGTGGGATGCCCCTCCCTAAACTGGCTTCGGCTCACCTCTCTGACCTTGAGGAGCCTATTACAGAATATAGCTAATGTTTCGCTAGTAGAGGGTAGTGTCAAACTTCTGACCCGCTGGTATTTGGTCTCCTGTCGCCTAGCTCAGATCCTCTCAGGGGCTTCCCTCCTGCGTTTTAGGGGATGTGACCACTGGGGTGATCTACTCCATATATGGTGGAAGTGTTCCTGTATACGGGGTTTCTGGAATCGGATTTTCTCTTTGCTGCAGAGGGTCACGGGCTTGGCTGTCCCCAAAACTCTGCTTATTGCTTTACTGAACCAAACAGTTAAAAAGATACCCGTGAACGCTCAGAAATTGATTTACTTGATTTTACTGGAGGCAAAAATTACCATAGCACGGGTCTGGAAGCAGCCTTCGGTGTCCTTCATAGCAGCAAAGAGGAAAATATCTTGGATTCTAACCCAAGAAAAAGCAATCAGTATCATTCAAGACAAAGTTCAGAGATTTGTCGCGATCTGGGCACCCTGGACCGAATATGTTCTCTCCTCACCATAATTGACCAGGACTTCTTCCTCCCCCTCTGTGTCTTCGCTGTCTTCTATATTTCTTCTTCTCTTGTATTCTCCTTTTCCCTCTTTTACTTTCCTCTTGCCCCCCTTTGCTAGCTCTTATTTGGTTCCTTTGCCCTGTTTCACGCCATAGCCTGGTTGACAAAACTGTTATACTGCTTGTTTACGTATCCTCAAGATTCTTTAGAGCATATAGGGGAGCATATTCTGCATAGGTTAACGGACTATGGAGCAGGAGTTCGTATGTTGAGGAAAGCTTCCCAGGCCACCCACTGTTGAGATTTTCTCTTGGGAGATCTACCTGGGGGCATAGGAAGCCTACACTCCCGAATCTATTCCAGTGATATCCCAAAGGTTACGATTGTTGCTCGGGCTCGGATGGTTAAAAAACAATCTTCGGGAAAAGTCATATGTGCTTGTTATAAAATATCTCTTGCTTCCTCTAACAATAATGTATTAAAATGCTACCAAATGACCCTCTCTACACACTCAGCCTGAAATCCTCCCCAACCTCCCTATTTCTCCCCCATATGTTTACTTAATACGTAATTTGTTATCTCCTGTTGCCAACTTTATACTTGAACCTTTTATATGAACCCTGTTTGTGTATAATTCTTGAATGATTAATAAAAATATTGAAAGAAGAAAGCTCTATTTGTGGGAAAAAAAGGACATCAATTTTGTTTGGGTACGACGTCGCACAACCGCGCAATTGTCAGTTAAAGTAACACAGTGCCGTATCGCAAAAAAATGGCCTGGTCATTAAAGAGAAGGTCCAGCCTGGGTGAAAAAAAAAAAAGTCAGCAGCTACAAATAGTGTAACTGTATAAATAGAAAAAAGCATTTCAGAGAGTCGTAAGGGCTGCAAACCCCAAATAATTGAAAAATGGAAGGATTCCCCAAAAGGTTTTTTTTAGCAGCTAAGTATTCCAATCAAGAAAGCTTGTTAAGTTTATATTATTGTAAAACCTTTATTGGACAAAATGAATACAAGAGTGGGAATAGGATTTAAAATATGAGTTCTGGCTACAGGCATGTACAATCATGTTCCATTACAGCTGTCAATTATTATCCCCTTCCCGCTGAGCGTACGCAGAAGTGCGTACTCGGCTTTCCGTGATTATCCAGGGATGATGCCCACAGCTGCAGGCACCATCCCGGTACCGTTGTTTGGAGCGGGCGATCGGCTATCCGAGTATAACAACCGATGCTCGGCTGTTATACCGGAGGAGTGGGAGTGGACGTCCCCCCCTCCCGCCGCCTCCTGCCGCTCTTACTGGGCCTCCCGTTCCATCAGGAGGCCCAATGACCAAACGGCCGCCTCCGGCGGTTGGGGGCGGGCTGGAACGAAGCCGTGGGTGGCTTCGTTCCAGCCTCCTAATTGTAAATACGGAAGCGACGTCATGACGTCACTTCCCGTTTACTCGGCTGCCAATGGCGCCGGTTTAAAAAAAAATACACAGTATTCAGAATCACCTTTTTTTCGACGATCTGAATACTTTGAAGTGCAAAGGAGGGATCGGGTGTCTTTTAGATCCCCGATCTCTCCATAAAGAGTACCTGTCACCACCTATTACTGTCACAAGGGATGTTTACATTCCTTGTGACAACAATAAAAGTCATCAAAATTTTTTTTTTTTTTTTAAGCACAATTTATAAATATAAAAACAAAAAAAAATAAATAAGAAAAAAAAAATTTTTTTAAAGCGCCTCCGTCCCCGCGAGCTCGCGCAGCAAAGAAAACGCATACAGAAGTCGCGCCCGCATATGTAAACTGTGTTCAAATCACACATGTGAGGTATCGCCGCGGACATCAGAGGGAGAGCAATAATTCTAGCACTAGACCTCCTCTGTAACTCTAACCTGGTAGCCGTAAAAAAAATCGCCTATGGAAAAAAGCGTCGCCTATGGAAATTCTTAGGTATCGTAGTTTGTTGCCATTCCACGAGTGCGTGCAATTATAAAGCGTGACATGTTTGGTATCTATTTACTCAGCGTAACATCATCTTTCACATTATACAAAAAAATTGGGGTAACTTTACTGTTTGGATTTTTTAAAATTCATGAAAGTGTCCCTTTTCCCGAAAAATTGCGTTTAAAAAACCGCTGCACAAATACCGTGTGATATAAAATATTGCAATAATCTCCATTTTATTCTTAGGGTGTGGGGGTGTTTGTGTGGATATCATTCTTGCAATGTACTGTCAATTGATTGTTGTATTGTGTAATAGTTGACAGCTGTAATTGAACATGATTGTACATACCTGTAGCCAGAGCTCATATTTTAAATCCGTTTCCCACTCTTGTATTAATTTTGTCCAATAAAGATTTTACAATATTATAAACTATGCAAACTTTCTTGATTGGAATACTTAGCTGCTAAAAAACCCTTGGGGGAAACCTTCCCTTTTCCAAATACTGTAGCTGTTGACTTATCAGGGCTACAGTATTCGGAAAATATCAGGGCACTTACCTGTCCAGGGAGCCCATGATGTCGGCACCCCAGCCGATCTTCGGATCAACTCCCGGGTGCTGCCGCCGCCATTCCTGGTGAGGGAACCTGGCAGTGAAGAAATTTGGCTTCACAGCTGGTTCCCAACTGCGCATGCGTGAAGTGCGCTGCGCTTTCTAATTGACCCGGTGGCGGAGGAGGGAGAAGGGGGGATGTCGAACTTCCGATGGGGCCGCATCTCCGGAAATGGGCAAGGGGACCTGTCAAAAATCATTCCCGCTCCCCCCTCTCCCCTGAAAGGTGCCAAATGTGGCACCGGAGGGGGGGAAGTTCCACTTTTGGGTTTACCTTTAAGGTGGTAAATCCTTCCGGGGTGAAGTGGCTAGGTTCACACTATGTGATTCTGGGAACCGCATGTGATTTTGAACAGGAATCGTACCGCGCAGGACCCTTTTCTTTTGTTCACACCCATGTAATCCGATTCTTCAAATCACTGCATTTTGTGAGCCGATTTCAGGATGTTGTTTACTTATTGTGACAGCCTCACCCGGGACAGAGGCTATTGGAGGGGACTGAACGCAAGCCTCTTGCCCACCAATTATGGGCCCTAGCATTTGGGGGAATGGTGCTCTCTGTGAGCTGTATGCTTGGGGACCCTGGGGTTGGTGTTACTTTGGATTCAGCTCCATGTCCCCCCAAAACACACAGACTCTGGAACCCATTATATGCCATATTAGAATGATAAGACTGAATTATACTGTTGGGACACATCCTGTGAGGAGATGCTAATGTCATCAACTCCACTCACCTGTCTGATGTCAGCTATATTGTGTTTAATGTAAATAAGTTTAGTCTAGGTTCTAAGGGTATTCAACTCATTGTTGTTTGTTCTAATTAACCCTGTGTTGATGTTTATGGTAATGTATGTTAATTAGGTTAGCTTTGGGTCAACCTGCTGTATAAATGTGTGTGAGATCTCAAATAAAGAGTTAGTCCTGATGTACTCCAAGACTGGTGTTGTCTAGTTCTTGGGGGTCCCTATAGCCAGATCCATTGGACTCGTGTTCCAGAACTTAGGAAGCGGTATATGACGGAAGCACTCAAACGGAGTGTGGGACGTTCCGTGACATTGGTGGCAAGCAGCGGGAAAGCTTCCTGCAGTCTGGGACATCCAAACCTCCAACTGGATCCAAGATCAGGATAGCAGACTTCAGTCACCCCAGTGGAGATATGGACCTGGCATCAGAGTTCCCGGGACTGCTGCGGATCATCCTTTCAACATACACCAGGACTGTGTCTGAGGATGAATACCTGGAGCTCAGGCAGCAGATTCGGGTGGAGCTCTGGATTGGAGCCCTCCAGCTCGCTGGTATAAAACAGGGCAAGTGCTTTCCGACCCAAGAGCAACGGGCCAGTGACCAACGGGCATTGTGGATGGCATTCCTGGGAAAGCGGCCCCAGGAGCAATGGGTGACTGAGTTGGACAGGCTGGTCCAGCAGGAGATAGAGCTGGACAATCGTTATCGGGCTCTGCAATGGCACGCAGAGCAGGGATATTTAGGGGAGACAACAGAATGCTCTCCGGAGGGATATGACTTTGGCGGCCCTGGATTGCTTTGGGAGAGCCTTACAGATCATTTTATGTTTGGCGATGAAGGGGAACCTGACCTTGAGGACCTGCAAGAATATAGAGAGGCTATGCTTGGTCTTGCAGGGGTCTCAGAGCTCAAACGTGATCTGGACCATTTGCTAAGGAAGGAACAGCATCTGGAAAGGGCATACAGGAAACTGCTAGAACACGTTCAGCAGCATGCCAGAGAATCAGCAGTGGAAAATCTGAAGATTGCCGTCCCCAAACCTGAAGTGCTGACCACAGGGCAGATCTCTGCTAACCTCTGCCCAGCACTGATAACATCTTCTGGGTTCCATGGACAGGAGATGGTGAACCTTTATCCCCAGACATCAGTTGCAGAGACATGGGATTTGATAGACTTTTCTGCTGAGGAAGAACAACCTGATGAGCCTCCAGCAGAAGAGCTGCTATCAGGGCCAAAGTTCACTGTGCTCTGCCCAGCACCAACAGCAGTATCTGTGGAGTTACAACAAACTTCTCCAGCTGAAGATCTGGCAACCGGACAGAGGGTCCAAGACCTCTGCCCCACACCTGTGGCAGTTTTGGAGGCCCAGGGTGAGAAGGTGGCAATCACTTCCCAGCAGCAGATACAGGGGGAAAAGGGAGAGGAGGTGTGTGTTGTCCCTCCCCAACAGTTGGCCAGGGTGGAGGAAGCGGCCTTCCCTCCCCAGCAAAGATCAGTGCACCTGGGAGACAGTACCAGAGACATGTCGTCCAAGCAACCAGATGAGGGAATGGAAAAGGAAGCAGCCGGCTTACCTCCCCAATGACAGCTACACAGTTTGGGAGTGGAGGAAGCCAGCCTCCTGCCCCAACGGTTAGCCGGAGCGGAGGATGCGGAGTCCCCAGCAGAAGTGCTGGCAACAGAGCAGAGTGCTACCAACCTCTGCCCAGCACCGGCAACAACTACAGAGTTCCAGGGAGGCGGGGCAGTCGGCCTCCCTCCCCAACAGTTAGCTGGAACAGATGGTGTGGGGTTTCCAGCAGAAGGGCTGGCTGGACTCTGCCCTCAACTAACAGAGGATGGATTTCCTGTGAAGGTGGATGGGACTTCAGTCTCCACCTGTATACCCCAGGGATGCTGGGCAGTGGGCCCAGATCCCCAACAGCATGACAGAGTGAGCCCAGTCACACTGACTTCTCTCCAGCGGCAGAAAGGACTCCAGGGAGAAGGGCCAGTCCAGGCCTCTCCCCAGTGGCAGATATGTTCTCTGAGAGAGACAGAGGTTGGCTTTGTTTGGAACAATTTATTTGGGGTACTGTGTGGGTACAGGCATTAGAGGACTGGAGCTACTTACTAACTTCGGAGTCAACCCGTCTGGGTTCTCCTCCTGTGTTAGTCTCCTGCCGAAAGGGGAGAAATGTGACAGACTCACCCGGGACAGAGGCTATTGGAGGGGACTGAACACAAGCCTCTTGCCCACCGATTATGGGCCCTAGCATTTGGGGGAATGGTGCTCTCTGTGAGCTGTATGCCTGGGGACCCTGGGGTTGGTGTTACTTTGGATTCAGCTCCATGTCCCCCCAAAACACACAGACTCTGGAACCCGTTATATGCCATATTAGAATGATAAGACTGAATTATACTGTTGGGACACATCCTGTGAGGAGATGCTAATGTCATCAACTCCACTCACCTGTCTGATGTCAGCTATAATGTGTTTAATAGATAAAAGAAAACAGTGTATAACTCGGCCTATAATACACCACTCAGCGCCACAGAACTTCTAATCACATTCATCGAGACCCTTCAGTAGACACAATGACATTCATAGGCTATCTACCAGACCCTCTGAAATAAGATATATATAAAAACCAAGGGTATGCAGACAGAAAAAGCAGCTGTTGAAGTCAGGATATGACGAAACGCGTCAGGGCGTGGCTTACACGACGTAGGAAGTGACGTTTGCGCTCCATCGAGGTCGGACCCGGAACGAGGAAATCACCATCGCTTCCTTATGTGCGGAGATCGTTCCTTATACGGCCACGGTGTAGTGCAAGATGTTATTGATTTGATCTGCTCTGTTTTTACTTTTATCTGGTACGTTGCTAGCATTGGGGAAGTTTTATATGTAATGGGTGCTTTTTACTAATAAAACGGAATTACGCTATATATGCCTTTATCTCGTTTTTAAATGGTGTGGAGCCCCTTCATCTCCCTAATGTCTAGAGAAGTGCGGCATTGAGGTGGTCCAGAATATCCCCTAATTTGGATGCTCTGAATTTATAAAGCTCTGGTGAGTTTGACCCCCGAAGGGGAGTGTGTTCACTTATGGTGGAGTTGGTCTAATCGGTGGAAGGTGCACGCTGTGACATGCTCTATGATCTACTTGAACACCCTCTGAATCACTACTGCTATCGCACTAGCCTAATGAACTTTTTATGTGTGTAGTTGGCCACACTTTTATTCTATGCTCAACATAGCGCTGTTTCAGTATATGACTATTTTATTACCATATGTATGTTTGATATACTGTTTATTTACATTTATAATGTGTTTAATGTAAATAAGTTTAGTCTAGGTTCTAAGGGTATTCAACTCATTGTTGTTTGTTCTAATTAACCCTGTGTTGATGTTTATGGTAATGTATGTTAATTAGGTTAGCTTTGGGTCAACCTGCTGTATAATTGTGTGTGAGATCTCAAATAAAGAGTTAGTCCTGATGTACTCCAAGACTGGTGTTGTCTAGTTCTTGGGGGTTCCTATAGCCAGATCCATTGGACTCGTGTTCCAGAACTTAGGAAGCGGTATATGACGGAAGCACTCAAGCGGACACTTATCATACACACCTGCATCAATTTGCATGAATGAACGGGGTCCGATTTGAATGCGGTGCGGAATCCACAGAGAACTGGCTGCGAATTCCGCACTACATCAGCGTGAACCGGGGCTAAAACTGAAGAGTGCAAAATCTGGTACAGCTCTGCATAGTAGCCAATCAGCTTCTAACTTCAGCTTGTTCAATGAAAGTGAAACATTACCCATAACAACTTGATAAACATATAATTTTTTTTTTTTTTTTTTTAGCAGGAAGTATACTTTCCACATTAAGGCCTCATGTACACTGGATGTTTTTTGACGATATTGTTAGGGCATCAACTTTTTTTTTTTTTAACTGCTTCTAACCTCCCATGCATGTTAGCCTATGTGTTCATGCACACATTGAGGTTTATTTACTAAAATTGGAGCCTGCAAAACCTGGTGCAGCTTTGCATAGAAACCAATCAGCTTTCAGGTTTCATTGTCAAAGCTTACTTGAACAAGAAGTTAGAAGCTGATTGGCTACCATGCCCAGCTGCACCAGATTTTGCACTCTCCAGTTTTAGTAAATTAACCCCATAGGCTTTTAGCAGCATTTTGTGACAGGAGAACTTAATGGCAGAAAAAAAAACCCCACTTCCAGTGCATTCTGGAGCAGCAGCATTTTGGCAGAAAAAAGCTGACAGCTCCTAAACTCTGCTAAATGCCAGTGCGCAGCGGGTTTTTTTTTATAATCGGAGGCCACTGGTGACCTTAACAACCATTGAATAGCTGGTTGTTAAGTGAGCCAGCAAGCTGGCATCAGCTGTCAGCGGGATTCCCTGCTGACCACTGAATGTAAAAAAAAAAAAAAATGCTGGCAATAAAAAGATGGGAAAAAAAAGCCAGGGGTCCCCCCCAATCTATACCTGGCCCTTCGGGTCTGGTGTAGATTTTAAGGGGAACCCCATGGCAAAAAAAATGGCGTGTCCCCCCCAAAATCAATCAAGCCCCCCCCTTCTGAACCATACCAGGCCACATACCCTCAACATGGAGGGGGGGTTCTTTGGGGTAGGGGTCCCCCAAAAGCACCTTGTCCTTATGTCAATGAGGACATGAGCCTCTTCCCCACAACTCGGGGGGGGGGGGTGATTTATCGGAATCTGATAGCCCCCTTTAATAAGGGGCAACCAGATCCTGGCTCCCCCCTATGTGAATGAGTATGGGGTACCTGGTACCTTGACTCATTCACCAAAAAATTTTTAAAAAGTAAACAAAACCGCACACATAGTGGACAAGTCCTTTAATAAAGAAGAAAACAATGTCCCTCGTTGTAGACCCATCATCAGTCACAATAAACGCTTGCCTCTAACCCGAAAAAAAATAAGGTTCGCACCTGAGGAAGGCTCCCGCCATCTGACAGCTCTGCCGTCTCCCGCTGATAAATAAAGTAAGGGGCAGGACCACCCCTTGGGACATCATTGACCCAGAATGCCCCCAGTCGATGACATGAGAAGGGGGCCGGGGGGACATTTTTTTTTTTTAAATAAAGGACTAAAAAACTGTGTGTGTTTTTATTTACTTTTTGAAAATTACAATGCACCCCTTACTCATTTACATGGCAGATGGGGCTGGGATCAGGGGCCCCTTTGTTAAAAGGGGGGCTTCCAGATTCTGATAAGTCACCACCCGCACCCCCACAACCACCAGGCAGGGGTTGTGGGGAAGAGGCACTTGTCCTCATCAACATGGGGACAAGGTGCTTTGTTGCCCTTACCTTGGATAAGGGTCTGGTATGGATTGTGAGGGAGACCCCGCGCTGTTTTTTAAAAACAAAATTGGTGTGGGGTTCACCTTAAAACCCATACCAGACCCGAAAGGCCTGGTGTGGGTTGGGGGGGACACCCAACGCTGTTTTTTTCACAATTTATTTATTGCTGGCAATATTTTTTTACATTCAGCTGTCAGCGGGGAACCCCGCTGCCAGCTGATAACTCCTCCTTTGTTAAGGACGTGACGGACGGTTTGCCAGCCTGCTCCTTAACAACCAGCTATTCACTGGCTGGCGGCCCCGCTCTTTAACGCTAATGCTACTAAACGTAGCTTACACACTATGCTAAACACTGCTAAATGTCAGCAAAAAACGCTAAAATATTAGCTTTTTTTATCCAGCAGTTTTTTGTAGCAGTTTTTAGCTTCTAGTGTACATGAAGCCTAAAAAAACTAAAATTAGTGTGTACTATTAATTGCCTCCAGCATTGTTCCTATTTCTTCTTGCTGGAGGCTGCCATTTTGCTGAAGCCTAGAGCCCCTGAACAGCAGTAAATCATTAAGCGGAACTAAACCCATTGATTTAATGGATCGATGGTTTTAAAAAACAGTTACATTGCTGGAATGCCGGGATTGCTAACTGTCACATTTGCTTGAGTCCTCAACCAAACTGTCAGGCAACGACTGCTGCATTGGGAACATGTTACATGTTCTACCCTAAAGACGGGTGGAACATGTAACATGTTCCCAAAGGTGAGGCGATCTGTGTTTTTACTGCCAAAAGCCGCACCCCACCTGATCGCCCACCTGAAACCTAACATAGCAGCTGGAGGAGTTTGTAAATATGCCATGGCAATTTTAACTCTGCAGGAAGAGCTTGGCAGGTGGCAGCACCGTGTATAAATGTCATTGGATAAAAATGCATTGGGTGGCTGTTTAGCTCAATAGATGGAGACACTGGAGTTGATTTAATAAAAGGCAAATAGACTGTGCACTTTGCAAATGCAGTTGCACTCTGCAAGTGCAGTTGAATTCATTTCCTCAGTAAATGTAATGTGGTAAAGCTTCACTTTGTAAAGAATACTCAATTAGATGCAAGGAAAATTTTATGTTTTGCTTGCACATGATTGGATGATGGAAATCAGCAGAGCTTTACCACATTTACTAAGCCCTGGGTAAAATAAGTACAACTACATTTGCAAAGTGCACAGTCTATTCGTCTTTAGTAAATTCACTCCCTTGTACCAAGCCAGTTCCACGGGACTGGGTACCACGTGATTGCTGTGATTGGTCATCATAGTAATCACATACTATTGTTTACTCCTTCCCCTTATTCTTACAACAGAACAGCAGAGAAAGGTGAGAGATCACAGTAATTGTTAATGGGGAAATAATGAATGGATCAGCATCTGCAGATCCATTCCTATTCTATTTCACCAAAACTTTTTTTTTAAACCAGAAATCCAACAAGGAACTGTCAGGCATGGAGGAGAAGCTAAACATCAGCAGCTTAGCTTCTCTGGCTCACGTAGACAAACCCTATGTGAACCGAAGAACCTGAACTGTTGCTGTTCAGAGGCCCTCACATGCTTAATTGGAGTGCTGATCCGGACACAGGGTATTAATGAGGCTTCTGTGAATGTTTTTCTTGTTCTACTTTTTTATGAATGTTAGTATATCTATGTTTTTGTCATTAAACCGAGTCTGCAATTTTATACTATATGAGTTTCCTTTTTTGGTTCAACTCATCCAGCTGAGAGCCTCCTGAGTACATTGATAGTGGAGGGTTGTTGGTTTAAACATCCACCTCAAGTGATTCCCATCAAGAGGGAAGAGACATATACTGTATGCTTTGTAAGCCTGGTCTAAAGCAAGACAAGCGAACATCTCTGGTGAGTAAGTAATCTTACCAAGCGGTGGAGGGATCAATTTGGATTTGAGAGTCACTGCTTTGGGCTGGATTGAATTTGTTTGGAACCGTCTATGAACTTTTGTTTAATGGCTGGTATTTACTCATGATTTTTTTGTTTGGCAACATTGTATTGAAGTGTGATTACTTGTTTTTTATATCACATGTCATTTTACTGATTTATTTTGTATAAGCGTTTTACAAGTGAGCTATTTCACTTTTTACTGTCTTCACTTGCTGTTATAATATTTTGAGGTATGTTGGCACTTATATAGTTTGTGTTTTCTCTTTCAAGTAAGAGATTGAAGTGCAGGGGTCTCCAAACTTTAGAAAAAAAGGGCCAATTTACTGTCCTTCAGACTTTAGGGGTGCTGGACGTTGGTGTGAGTGGGAGGAATAATGCCCCATAATTGGTAGTGGGAGCAATAGTAACCCATCATTTGTGTCACTAGGAAGAATAGTGCTCCATCATTGGTGTCAGTGGGAGGAAATGGTACCCTATCATTGGTATCAGTGGAAAGAGTGCCCTATCATTGGTGTCAGTAGGAAGAATAGTGCTCCATCATTGGTGTCAGTGATGGACAATCAGCAATAAAAGTGGATGTGTTCCAAGATCTTACAAAGAAAGACTGGTATTGTTCAATTCCAGAATCCTTGATACAGCCATTAACCACTTCCCGCCCGCCGTATGCAGAATGACGGTCGGGAAGTGGCCCTGTTATCCTGACTGGGCGTCATATGACGACCAGCAGGATAACATATCGGTGCGCGCCCGTGGGGGTGCGCAGTGCGGCGATTGCGAGTGCGGCGTGTCAGTCTGACACACCGCATCTCCGATTGTGATAAGAAGCCTCTGACCAATCACAGCTGATCATCGCGTGAACCAGGAAGTGTCAGTAAACAGCATTTCTCGGTTCGTGCTGACAGGGAGAGCCAACCTGCGGCTCTCCTTGTCAGGAGGGGGGTCTGTACTGATAATCAGCACATTGATTATCAGCACAGCCCCCTCAGATGTGCCACAACACCTTTTAAAATGTGCCCATAAGCTGTCAGTCAGTGCCCCATAAAAACACAGCTCACAGTGCCCATCAAAGTGCCAATCAGTGCCCATATCAGTGCTAATCAGTGCCCATCACAGTGCCAGTCAGTGCCCATCTCAGTGCCCAGCAGTAAAACCTGTCAGTACCTCAACATCAGTGCTGCCCATCAGTGCCACCTGTCAGTGCCTACCTGTCAGTGCCAATCAGTACTGCCTAACTGCCAATAAGTGCCGCCTGTCTGTGCCCATCACAACCGCCTGTCAGTGCCCATCACAGCCACCTATCAGTGCCCATCACAGCCACCAGTCAGTGCCCATCAGTGCCACCAGTCAGTGCCCATCAGTGCCGCCAGTCAGTGCCCATCAGTGCTGCCAGTCAGTGCCCATCAGTGCTGCCTATAAGTGCCCATCAGTGCTGCATATCAGTGCCGCCTATCAGTTCCCATCAATTCTACATATCAGTGCATCCTCATCACTGCCGCCTTATCAGTGCCGCCTCACCAGTGCCTGTCAGTGAAGGAGAAAACAAAATTTTATAACCGAAACGAAGAAAAACTTTTTTTTTTTTCAAAAATTTTGTAGTTTGTTTAGCAAAAAATAAAAACCGCAGAGGTGATCAAATACCACCAAAGGAAAGCTCTATTTGTGGAAACAAAATGGTAAACATTTTGTTTGGGTAAAGTGTAGCATGACCACGCAATAGTCATTCAAAGTACGACAGAGCTGAAAGCTGAAAATTGTCCTGGGCAGGAAGGGACGAAAGTGCCTGGTATTGAAGTGGTTAAATAAAAAGTACTATCATGTAGGCACAATTTTACAAGATGGAACAATATCTCTCTAGAAATGTATTGGGGTACTATTCCCCAAAAGCCCAACATTCTATGCGCTCCCAAAAACCCTACAAGCCCCCCCCTCAGAAAGACTCATTGTCTCTGTGAGAGGTAGTCTCACTGAAAACATGAGTTGACTTGTCATTTCGCACTTGAGACTACCTGTCAGAAACCATGAATCAGACCGAGACAGAAGTACAGTTAAATCACACTTGTTTAATAATAAAAGTAAATAGAACAACAGGTGAGTGGCTGTGGAGAGGTAGGAGCTGGCAATTAGCCGACAGCTGAGCGGCCAGCTCAGAGAAGGAAGGGCTGAGCCCAGCCCTGACAGTACCCCCTTCTCAATGACCCCTCCCCCTCAGAGGACCACCAGGCTTGAGGGGAAAACATCTATGGGAATTACGAGGACAGGGGCATGTACGTCCAAGGCCCAAGAGCGTTCCTCCGGACCGTACCCCTTCCAATGCACCAGGTACTGTATGCGCCCACGGAACCGACGGGAGTCAACAATGGACTGTACTTCATACTCCTCGTGTTCTCAACCTGTATAGAGTGAGGACGTGGCACTGAGGTGGTAAAGCGGTTGCAGACCAAAGGTTTTAATAAGGAGACGTGAAATACATTTGAGATACACATATTAGAAGGAAGGTCTAATGCGTAAGCAACTAGGTTAATCCTGCGAAGAATACGGAAAGGTCCAATAAACCGAGGTGCGAACTTCAGAGAGGGAACACGAAGTTGGAGGTTGCTAGATGACAGCCAAACCCTGTCCCCAACCTGGCAGGAAGGCGCTGGCAGGTGTCTGCAGTCAGCATGGAGTCTGTACCTATCATTAGCATGTCGCCAAGCCTCCTGGACTTGTGCTCAAGTGAAACGAAGACCACGGAGATGCTCCTCTAAGGCAGGAATACTCTGTGGAACAAACGAGTCGGGCAACATGGAAGGTTGGAAACCATAGTTCGCCATTACGGGGACAATCTGGAAGCAGAATTCAAGGCACTATTGTTAGCAAACTCTGCCCACGGTAATAGGTCTGACCAGTTGTTATGATGGTCAGAAATATAGCAACGTAGGAATTGCTCCAAGGACTGATTGGCTTGTTCTGTGACCCCATTAGACTGCGGGTGATACGCAGAGGAAAAAGCAAGCTGAATTCCCAACTGTGCACAAAAGGCTCACCAGAACCATCACACAAACTGACTAGCCCTGTCCGAGACAATCACCTTGGGTAGCCCATGTAAGCGACAGATCTCCCAAGCAAAAATGGAAGCCAGTTCCTTAGAAGTGGGCAACTTCTTAAGTGGAATACAATGAGACATTTTTGAGAACGGGTCAACCACCATAAGGATAACTGTGTTGCCCTGGGTGTTGGGTAACTCCATAATGAAATCCATAGACAGGTGGGTCCAGGGCCTCTCTCCATTGGGTATGGGTTGTAGGAGGCCCACTGGAAGGTATTGTGGAGTCTTACTCTGAGAACACACAGAACAGGCAGCAACGAAGGCGGTTACATCAGCATGTAGACTAGGTCAACAGAATTGTTGGGAAATGGCCCAAAAGAGTTGATTCTTCCCAGGGTGGCCAGCAGCCTTGGGAGAATGGTAAGTCTGGAGCACGGCACTATGGAGACTCTGGGATAAAGCAGCGGTCACAAGGTTTCATAGGAGGTGCATGGACCTGAGCAGCAAGAATTTTGTCACCCAAAGGAGAAGTGAGATTGGTGCAAACCGTAGCCAGAATATGATCAGAAGGAATCGCAGGAACCGGAACTTACTCCATCTTGGAAGTGGATGAAAATTGGCGTGACAGAGCGTCAGCCCTTACATTCTTAGTACCGGGTAAGAATGAGACAAGTAATTAAAACTTGACAAGAAAAGAGCCCATTGTGCCCTTCTTGGAGAGAGGCGTTTAGCCTTAGACAAGAATGTGAGAGTCTTATGGTCAGTAAGAATGAGAACCGGCACAGTGGTACCTTTGAGGAGATGTCTCTATTCTTTCAGGGCTAAAATGATCGCTAACAGCTCTCTGTCACCAATCTCGTAATTGCGCTTCGCAGGTGACAATTTCTTTGAAAAGTAGCCACAAGGATGCATAGCGCTCTCAGAGGTAAACTGATTCATGCGGTGATCCTGCTCATCCAATCTGGAAAAAATATTACCAACAAGTGGATTGACTGTATCTTCTGAATTCAGGGCCTTCGCCTACTGTCAGAAACCATGAAATCAGACCGAGACAGAAGTACAGTTTAATCACACTTGTTTAACAATAAAAGTAAATAGAACAAACGTAGTCAAAACATAGCCAAAGTTCGGTAACCATGAACGAATAGTCAGCCAAGCCAGAAAGCCAGGTATCAGTGTGGTGGAACAGCAAGCAGGATCTGGAACCAGAAGGGATGTCAGCCAAGCAAGTCTTTAAACAGGAACGCAGGAGATAGTCTCTGTGATGTTGACCAAGGCGAAGGCAAAGATCCTCTGGGCTGGACGGCTTAAGTAGGCAAGTCTGACGAGCAGGATATAATCAACAAGTGAGTAGCTGTGGAGGGATCGGAGCTGGCAATTAGACAACAGCTGAGTGGCCAGCTCAGAGAAGGAAGGACTGAGCTCAGCCCTGACAGTGAGAAGTACAAAGACAAGTGTGTCTTGCCTACAGTCAAGCATGGTGGTGGGAGTGTCATGGTCTGGGGCTGCATGAGTGCTGCTGGCACTGGGGAGCTACAGTTTATTGAGGGAACCATGAATGCCAACATGTACGGTGACATACTGAAGCAAAGCATGATACCCTCCCTTTGGAGACTGGGCTGCAGGGCAGTATTCCAAAATGATAACGACCCCAAACACACCTCAAAGATGACCACTGCCTTGCTAAAGAATCTGAGGGTAAAGGTGATGAACTGACCAAGCATGTCTCCAGACCTAAATCCTATTGAGCATCTGTGGGGCATCCTCAAACGGAAGGTGGAGGAGCGCAAGAGCTCTAACATCCACCAGCTCCGTGATGTCATCATGGAGGAGTGGAAGAGACATTTTCACTTAGGGGTGTAATGACTTTTGTTGCCAGCGGTTTAGACATTATTGGCTGTGTTGAGTTATTTTGAGGGGATAGAAAATGTACACTGTTATACAAGCTGTACACTCACGACTTTACATGCAAAGTGTCATTTCTTCAGTGTTGTCACATGAAAAGATATAATAAAATATTTACAAAAAATTGAGGGGTGTACTCACTTTTGTGAGATACTGTATATCTATGTGTAAATGAATTATAATGGTGGCCACCTAGAATTACTTGTTATAAATAAATATTAGAACTGGCTGCTAAACTTTCAACAAAGTGGTATATGGGGGTGGGGTAGGAGCTTCCCACTATATCCATCCATATACCAAATTGAAATCATATCAAGAATATAGATAATTGTATCTGCCTACATATCAGGTGCAAACTTTAAATACTTTAATTTTAAATAATGACCAGCTACTGGATAATGTTTGTAATAACTTTTAAGAATAGATAGGACTGAAGTATGTTATGAATGTGACTTATCAACATGTATTAATGGAAGTCCAGCTTATCTTATTCCTTGCTCCACACAATTGTATGTATCTTTTTTCAAGATAGCCTTTCATAAAGTGAATTTCATTCTACCTGAGATTGCTGATTTAATTGTAATCCCAAGATCTCATAGCTGTTATACTTATATCCTTCTCACAGGGTCTGTGGTCCAGAGGGGACAAAACAGCTTGTACGTGAGTTGAAGTTCCACAATACAATTTGTTTCCCTCGGGCAGTAATTCCTTTGGCATAGAAATCATGTGTTATAAATTATTACAAGTAATATAAATGTCTTACTAGGTAACCGCTGCAAGGTGGAAAGCATGTTTTGTTGTGGGGATTGCATTTATTACTAATATAGCAATGCTAGTACAAATTGTATACTACCGAATGGGGAAGTACCTAAACTAAAACATTTTGTAAACTGCAAAACTGCAGTAATTTACTTACTTACCTAGGAATGCGGTTCGTTTTATGCCAGGATGACCAGGAGTGGATTTTGAAGGCAAATATATAACCATGTTAATATCTGGAATTTGAAATTACCGTTAATCTGATATGTTGCTATTGTCCATAAATATAAATCCCCAATTTAAATTGAGATGGATTTAATTTTTAAAAGCTACCGCATTTCCTGGTCTAACTATACATTTCTGTGACTGAATTTAAACCTCTAGAGATAGGTGGAATAAATAGTAGCGCTCAAATAAATAAAAAATGAAAAAATAAAAATGAAAAATAAAAATAAAATGCTAATGAAAGCAATGATCAATCTAAATGAGCAGTAAAAGTATATATGTGTGAATATTGACAATAATACCCTCATTGAAAACCAGTCACAATATGAATGTGATCTGACAAAAAAAGTTATTGGTGAACACTGTGAGCAAATACATCCTATCACATAATGTTCAAAACAACACACCCTGTGGCAGATGTAAAGATGATAAATGAAGTCTTAACATAAAGTTCATATAATGTGAATATATTCTAACAAAAAAAGTTATCGGTGAACACTGTGAGCAAACACATCATATCACATAATAATCAAAACACACCCCGTGACCCAAAAAAACTTTCTGCATGTGAGGGATATCATCCCTTTTACTGAGTGCCCAATTCAATGCTAGTGCCGCATCCTGATGTATGCAGAAAGTTTTCTTGAGTCATGCATTGGAGTTCTGCATGACCCATAACTACTTTTGGTATGATGGCCTTTTTTTCTCCCAGCAGGTTGACGTGACTATGGGAGCTGAATATGTTCCCAGCCTCGCAAACCTGTTTATGGCAGAGTGGGAGGACAAATATGTGTTTGGTAGAAGACTCCCTCAACTCAAATTTTATCGGAGATTCATAGATGACCTCCTGTTCATCTGGGAGGAATCAGAAGAATCTGTGATTCAGTTTCTAGGGGATCTGAACACTAATCCCAACAACATCAAATTGGAGTATGTGATTAGTGATCGATCTGTTAATTTCCTGGATTTAACTATCGAGATAGATAAGAATGCTTTGAGGACTAAAGTATATTTCAAATCAACGGACCATAATAGTTTTCTGTCCATCAGAAGTGGCCATCACCCGGCCTGGATTAAAAACATCCCAAAGGGCCAGCTGCTCAGAGTCCGCGGGAACTGCACAGAGCAAAATGATTACATTGCACAATCCCATGTACTCAAAGAAAGATTCCTTCAGAAGGGATATAAGGAGAGTTTTCTGGCAAGGGTTGTGGGGATGAGGCCATTCTCCCAATCAACATGGGGACAAGGTGCTTTGGGGGGGCTACCCCAAAGTACCCTCCCAATGTTAAGGGCATGTGGCCTGGTACGGTTCAGGAGGGGGGGCGCTCTCTCGTCCCCCCCCTTTTCCTGCGGCCTGCCAGGTTGTGTGCTCGGATAAGGGTCTGGTATGGATTTTTGGGGGGACCCCTCACCATTTTTTTTAATTTTGGCGTGGGGTTCCTCTTAAAATCAGGTCTGGTATGGATTTTGAGGGGGACCCCCACGCCATTTTTTTTTAAATTTGGCGTGGGGTTCCCCTTAATATCCATACGAGACCTGAAGGGCCTGGTATGAAATTTAGGGGGACCCCCACGCATTTTTTTTTTAAATTTTGGTTCGGGGTTCCCCTGTGGGGAAATTCCATGCCGTTTTTATCCAAGAACTTTTATGTGTATTGCCGGACTGACAATTCATTATAGCCGGCGCTAGCGATAGTAGTTTTACATAACTTTTTTTCCTTTAGAAATGTCATTTTGCTGTCAGACTGTTCTAAACACGGGAAACATGCGCCCCTTTACAGGCATACTATAGACACCCCCCAGGTACGAAATTTTTAAAGGAATATTACACTTTTATTGTTTCACTTTAAGCATTATTAAAATCATTGCTACCGAAAAAACAGCCGTTTTTAAAACTTTTTGTTTGCATTGATACATGTCCCCCGGGGGCAGGACCCAGGTCCCCAAACACTTTTTATGACAATACCATGCATATAAGCCTTTAAAATTAGCACTTTTGATTTCTCCCATAGACTTTTAAAGGGTGTTCCGCGGCTTTCGAATTTGCCGCGAACACCCCAAATTGTTCGCTGTTTGGCGAACAGGCGAACAGCCAATGTTCGAGTCGAACTCATGTTCGACCCGAACATAAAGACAAGGGAGAAATACCAGCCAAACATGAAGAGACCAAACTGAATATAGATATGTATAAAATGATAAAAATGTCCAGGAAAATAGTATAAAACCGTAATATTACCGTATATGAAAAAGAGATGTTAATGTCTACTATATACGCTGCAAAACTGAAGTCCCAAAATAATGGAAAGTTCGAGATGAAAGTGATACTGAGCACCAGCGGCAGCTCCCTATAGAGTAGAAGCGAAAACTCTGGAAGACAATGTAAGATAAAAAGGTGCGCCAATCTAAGTGCAGTATCCAAAAAACTTTATTAGATGTATAAATAAGAACAGCTAAATGGCTACTCACAATGGATCAGTGGGGATAAGGCATGTAGTACATAGGGATGGCCCATAGGCAAAACCTCAGCAGCTCTCAGTGCAGGGTCCCAAGGTGGTGTGAGACACTGTGGGTGATGTAGGCAGGCAGTCCGTGGTGTGTAGTCCTCTGCTGGTGGGGGCTTTGGCATGGGGGGAGCGGAATACCCACGGTGTCATCAAGGTCGGACTGGCATCTCCTCAGGACAGGAAAACGGAAGTTGGAGTGAGATGGAACCAGCCTGGAACGCACCATACACTGGAGAGGAAGCTGCGGAAATGACATCTGGACGTGTCAGATGACGCGTTTCAATGCTTCCGCATTTTCTTCAGATCTGAGTAACATGCCGGGTTGACTTCATTTAAATAGGAAGGGAAGCCGGCGTTCGTCGCTAATCGACGGCGTCGGCGGAAGGGATTGACAGCATATAAAAACAAGTGAAGACAATGAAGAATGATATAATATAGAACTTGAATGAAAATCTAACAAAAAAATAGTCATGATGGTAAAATTCATACCTGAATAAAGAAGGAAAAATGGCATGAAGAAGTTGAGTAACGGAAAATAAGGATGAAAAAAATAATAATAAAGATGAGAAAGATAATAATGAAAATAATAAAGGAATGGTGAATCATAAGAAATATAATAATGAGAAAAATAGTAAAAATAATAAAGAAATAATAAAAAATATGATGAGAAAAATGAAAATAAAATAAAAAATTAATGATAGATAAAAAATGACAATAAGAATTGAAATAAATTAAATAATAATAATAAAAAAAATAAAAAATAAAAAGTAAAAATAAAAATGAAAATGAAAAATGAAAAACTAAAAAACTAAAAAATAGAAAATAAAAAATAAAAATAAAAATAAAAATAAAAATGGAAAAATAAAAAAGGAGGAAAATAACATGTAATACGTAGTGTAAAATAATAATATAAATGGGCGTACTAGGAGGGTAAAAATGAATAATGGATAGACATTCAAAAAACATGTATAACTATATAAAGAAGTAGACTGGTGGATAAATAGGCTATACTATAAAGCCAGTTGGAAAGGGACCTGGTAAGGAATGGTGGGCACATATGGCATGCGCACATGGGTGAAAAAGCTGGTGATCTAAAAGACTATAAGTAGAGCTAAAAGGAAAAAAAGGATGAAAGATGCAGTAAGGAGAAGGAGAGATCTGTAAAAACCTGAAAAATCCTTAGTACACTGTCAATCAAAAATACATACATTATACATTTGAGACAGTGCATAAGTCAAAATTAAGAGACCATATTACAGAGAATGTATCAAAGAAAAAACAAAAAAATTATTATATAACTGTATTAATCACTATTTCTTCGTTAAGGCCATTGGGTGTCATACTGTTTAATGAATATATCCAGAAAGTTTCTTGCCTACATAGACGTTGAAATTTTTCGGCTGGAGGAAACTTTTCTGATATGGATTCAATGATCCACACACTGAGGTCAGAAGTATTTTGTTGATGATGAGTGGTAAAGTGACGGGCAGTACTATATAGAGGGTTATTGGCTTGGACAGCTCGTCTATGTTCTCCAAACCTCGCACGTAGAGTCCTAATCGTTCTACCAACATATAATAACCCACAAGCGCAGGTTATTATATGTTATTATCTTCCTTCCAAGCAGGAAGATGGGCGCTTAACTGATGAGCTCCTGCCTGTCACCAGCCTTTTAACCATAAAACCGGAGATTAATAGCAGCAAAACAAGCTACCGACAATGGGGACGGCTTCTAGAACATCCTCGGCATCTAGATCCCGCTCCCCGAGAGGACAGACCAAAGGAAACGGCCGGAATATCCCTGAAATGTTCCGCTCTCAGAGAAGCAATATGGCGCCTTCCCGCCACAGTTCTTCTCAGATCTCGGAGACACCACAGCTTAATACCTTGCTTCTACCTCCAGCTTTGGAACCGGCAATTACGGAGAATGCCGGCGGTCCTGCTCCCGCTCAACCATACCTCAATATTCATGACCTGAGGACAATAGCAGCAGATATTAAGGACACCCTGTCAGCGGCCATAGCGGAATTACGCATTGACATTCTCTCTCTTTCTGACAGGGTTCATGAGGTAGAACAAGTGACCACAAAGCATGATCAAGTACTGTGCAAAGCCACCAGGAAAATTGACAGCCACACTTTACAACTAAGAGAAATCCAGCGTCATGTCGAAGACCTCGACAACAGAGGACGCCGTCATAACCTCAGGATTAGAGGTTTGCCTGAAACGGTATCAACAGAACACATCCCCTCAGCGGTAACTGGCCTGTTCAACGATCTACTGAATAGACCACCTCTAACACCGATCAATATGGAAAGAATACACAGGGCATTTCGCCCCAAAGGCAGAGACACAGATCCCCCCGTGATATCATCTGCTGCATAGTGGATTTCAGGCTCAAAGAAGACATACTTAGGCAAGCTAGAAGCCGCCAACAATTACTTCATGAAGGACATACTATACAGATCTTTCAAGACCTGTCCAGTATTACACTGCAGCACCGCCGGGATCTCAAACCTCTACTTGATTTCTTACGCACCAGAGGAATCCAATATAGGTGGAAGTTCCCCTTTAGCCTCTCGGCTACTCACTTGGGACGTACAGCACTCCTCAGGGTCCCCGAGGACTTACAATCATTCTGCGATGCTCTGGATATACTTTTGGTAGACGTACCTAATTGGTATGCAGAATTTCGATATGAACCCATGAAGAAACAAACCCATCAAGAAGAACCGATGGAGGCACAAGACTCACGGATCCGCGGACGGAGATCCCCTTCCAGCAACAGGAGACGCAATCCCCGCTATAACACACAGCACGGCTCTAGTCCATCCGATTCGCCTCGGTCTCTGAGAGCTAGGAGGGAATTCTAATGGAAATCTTCACTATCGTTCCTTACGAGTTATGCTACAGCCCTGTTCCGGCTGTCTTCTACATCTTTTTCGTTAAGTATCATTAAGTTAACTTTCATTATTTTTGTTTGAATCTTCGTCAATACCTTCCACGGGGCATTGGAAGACAACTGTTCTTTATCTCCAGCAATGTCTGCATACCCCTGTTCACTCCGGCATTTTGGACTTGGTTCTATCCCTCCCACTCTTCAGCACAGCGAAAACTATGAGCCCACTGACAGCCTTCATTTACTAAGACATGCTACAGAGGACTTACCTTTCACGCAGGGTCTTCTGAGTAAATCTTGCCCGTAAATATAGACATCGGAGTAATCTTCTTTTATAACAATGACTATGATCCGACTTCATCTGATTGACTCTGGATCTTCCCTACTAATATATACTTACCTAAATTAACGACTTTCTCATCTTACCTTCGTTTGCCCACAATACAAATGTTTGCACAGGCTTAGGTAAGGTGAAATATACCTGCATATAGGCGGGCAGATGTATATTCTTTAAGGTGAACCCACTGTCCTCTTTACTGTATATTAGGAGCTATCTCAGCCCTCTTCCATTATTAGATATAACTTAAATTACCGCTTTACGAAGCGCCACAAATAAGCCATGCATTCTTAATTGTCTTTTAATAACTGTACTACATTCTCACTTTTCTACCTGAATGTATACACTTATTTATGTTAAAATTCCTACTCGTTGCAGGTATACGCCCCTTTTAACCTTTCGAAAGATACACTCAAACCCCATAGTTCCACATTTTATAATACTCCATAGGTATATAATTCCACCTTCTTACATGACAAAAGAAAGACGTACTTTAATCCCTGCTCTTCTTCTGCTTTAGTAACGCGTCCCACTCATTCCTCGATATATCAGAAATGATTATAAAACCTCCTATATTTTTAAGGCAACTTATTAGTCTCCAAAAGATGTCTGGCATCTGCTTAAACCTACAGTAAATCCAAACATCCAGACCAGCCGATTCCTCTATAGGCGGTTATCCGCCGTGATCTTGTTACATCGTCATATACCGCGAGACTGATTCTCCTTTCTTTCTGCCATACGGTTTAGCGCGTCCCCCTACGGGTTACTGAATATATCGTAAGGACACTGCGCTATAGGAATTTACATCTGCTCGCCCAGGTTTTCCAACCTCCATTACCCCGTAAACATTTATTTTAACGGTTCGGATAACAATGTGAGAAAACATTTTATATTTATTACCACTTTCTCACGAAGGCTCAAAATATGACATGGCGGAATGAAATTTCAGTTTACTATGGGCTTGGTTCACCTTTCCCCTGTTGGTTCTATTGTAGTTTTGAAAACTTGAAGAATTCAGGCTCTGTACGATTTGCATTACCAATCGTTCTGTTGTGATTCACATTTAGAATCACCTTTTTGTTTTGTTTATATTAGGCTGTAATGAAATAGTGTTATACAAGAGAGTTCAAGATGTCTGGTCCTATTTATATGCTGTATGACTGACACCCAATCGAAGCTGACACTTATACGATTGCTCCCATGCATGACACATACATCCTCTCAACATTCAATGCTATGACTTTAACGGTTCATCAGATTCGCATTCTTGTAAAAGCACACCTCCGATGCTTAACCTGCGCACTATATTTTTGACACACACTAGTTCACATACCCATACTCTCTTTAACATTTCACAATGGTCCTCCCTTCTAATAAATTGTCACACTCACTTAAGGCACTGCTCCACCACACTATTTGCTTCTCTGGCTGGTACAGGCAGACTCACTCAGATTTATTCCGGTTTACTTTTATTTCTATTTTAGTTTTTATTCTATCTTCTACGCTAGGTTATTCCCAACCCCCGCACAGTGCTGTTTCATAGACTAGACCTTGTTCAGGTCACATCTCACTGAAATCACACTGTAATACATACTCCTCTCATACCAGAGGAGGATATATACATAACACCCCGTCCTTACCCCCCCCCCCACTTTGCTAAAACACAAGCACTGATACCTTCTGAGTCGTTTCACTCATCTTCACCTGTTCAACACTCCTACACCCAAGCCTTAAAATGAATACCCCTTCCATCCCATCCAAGGTAGACACTCCAACCAGGGGATCGCAAAACCACTATAACCCTCATCCACACTCACAAGTGAAATTTTGCTCTCT
Organism: Lithobates clamitans; assembly: GCA_037952925.1. Lineage (NCBI taxonomy): Eukaryota > Metazoa > Chordata > Amphibia > Anura > Ranidae > Lithobates > Lithobates clamitans. The sequence goes on from JBBGZY010000291.1 coordinate 1,837,199, forward strand.
AAATATGCGAGGACTCAATATACCAGAAAAAAGATCAAAACTGCTTCATACCCTTCGACAAAATAAAGTCCAGATAGCATTTATCCAGGCAACCCACTTTCGTTCGGAAAATATCCCTATTCTTTCGAACCACCATTTTCCTACGGCATATCATGCTACCAATGAGGATTCTAAGACAAAAGGGGTATCAATCCTAATAGCTAAAAATTGCCCCTTTCAAGTATCAGAAGTAAAAAAGGATAGGAAAGGTAGATATCTATTCCTCAAAGGGTCGCTAAATAACAAACCCTTTGGCGAACCTTTACGCTCCAAACACAAAGCAAGTCCCTTTTTTCCGTGATACTCTCCAGTTACTAACTGAATTTTGTTCTGGAGTCCTCATTGTCGGGGGTGATTTTAACGTATCTCTTTCTCCTGCACAAGATTCCTCCACAGGAACATCATCCTTGCCATATAGAGCCCTAAAAGCCATTAAAAAAATGCTTCGAGACCTAACGTTGCATGACACTTGGCGTACACTACACCCGAACGAAAGAGATTTCACGTTCTATTCAACGCCACACAAGTACACCAGAATAGATCACTTCTTTATCTCTCAAACAGACTTGCCTCTTCTTGCTAAAGCTTCCATTGACCCAATGATACTTTCCGATCATAACCCTGTATCTATATCACTAGACATACCAGAAAACCGATCCAAAAATATGATTTGGCGCTTAGATAACTCAATCCTGACTGATCTTGACATCACTCAAAAAATTAACACGCGCCTACTACAATACTTCACGGAAAATGATTCCACTGACATAAAACAATCCAGCATCTGGGCGGCGCACAAATGTGTTATCAGAGGAGAAATTATGTCTTTGACCGCACATAGGAACAGGTCCAGAAAAAAGCATATAACTGCATTATTAGCTAAAATTCACAACTTAGAACAATCTCATAAACTTTCGTTAGCTTCTAAAACTCCTACAGAATCAAAACCAGAGAAGAACTTCTGGAAATTTTAGGCAAATCCATGAAACACAAATACAACCTTACTCAAAAGTTGTTCTACGAGATGGGGAACAAATCAGGTAAATTAATAGCGAGAGCATTACAATCTAAGAAAGCTTCACACACTATACACAAGATTAGAGACTCGTCCGGCACCGCTTTCGCCTCATCAGATGACATAGCCACCCAATTTGTAAAATATTTTTCCGACCTTTATAATTTACCATCTTCCAAAATTCAGGGAGACATCTTAAGCAGACAAGAACTCATTAAAGAACTATTAGAAAATCACTGTCCATCCACTATCTCTCCAGAAGACTCCATTAATTTATCTCGCCCTATTGACACAGACGAAATCTCACTCGTTCTAAAACAACTTAAAACGGGCAAGAGCCCTGGCCCCGATGGTCTAACTGTAGGTTACTATAAAACCTTTCAAGATGTACTTACTCCTCATCTCGTCAAGACTTTTAACGCACTCTCTTCTCCTACACAAGCTAATAAAGACCTTCTTGAAGCCCACATTACGCTCATACCCAAACCAGGAAAAGATGATACATTAGTATCTAACTACAGACCTATATCACTTCTAAACGTTGATATCAAATTGTACGCTAAAATTCAATCGAATGCTTCTTTATCTGCCCAAAATAATTTCATTAGATCAGGTAGGCTTTATCCCTGGCAGGGAATCTAGGGATAATACTATCAAAGCGATCAATATACATCGCTGGCTCTCCACTTCAACCACGCAAGGCTTCTTTTTATCCTTGGACGCGGAGAAGGCGTTCGACAGAGTGGCATGGGACTACATAATAGCAGTACTAAAAGCAATGGGGTTCCCGGCTCATTTCATCCAAATGATCCTAGCTGTTAGGTACCTGGTAGTTGAGCCTGATTGGTAGAAGGAGACCTCTCTTAAACGCTGGAGCCGCTGGAAGTGGGAACAGTGGTCTCCTGAGCACAGTGGGTAGGAGGACCTGATGCAGGTTCCAGCAGAAGCAGATACCAGAACTGGAAGGATGTCCCTCAGGGATGGCTGAGCTGCAGATGCAGATAAGCTGGGGCAGGCCGGGAGGCAGGCAGACAGATGCGAAGACAGCAGCTGGATGCAAACAAGCAGGCTGAGAGCAGCGTCACAGGAACACAGGCAAACAAGGTCAGACAGTCCGTTTTGGCAGGAGATCAGGCAGGTATAAACAGGAGGGATGATCCAAGGATAGTCAGGCAGGCAGGAGTTCGGCAACAGGTAACAGAATAAGCAGGGTCAGGCAAGCTGGGTCGGATAGGAGACTGGAGAATGGTCAGATGTAGCCAGGTCACTAGCAAAATAACAGACAGGCAGATACAGGAACTTCAGGTGCAGAGCTGCAGACGAACAGCACCTGACATGAGCACCTGTCATTCTTTTAAAAGGACCTTGGCGCCAAAACAGTGCTAGGAGCACACGCGGGAGCGCTCCGGAGCCCCCTGGTGGGGAATTGAGCTGAATTGTCCTAGAAAGACTCCTCGTGCACCTGCGTGCACGCAGATTCGCCCGACGGCTACTGACATGCCCCTGACATTGCCCCCTCCCAACAGGCAGCCTCCGGATGCCTAGATAACTCTTCTTTTCAGGATGGGCAGAGAAATAGGCATGAATCAAACGTTTGGCATGAATATTACAGTCAGGTTCCCCTGAGTTGTTTTCCGGACCATACCCCCTCCACTTAATTAAAAACTGTACTTGCCCAGACCTCTTTCTGCAGTCAAGGATGGCTTCCACTTCATACTCCTCATTGCCGTCCACCAGAACTGGTTCAGGGACCCTGGTGCCCCTATCAGGAAAAGGATCATCTACAGCAGGCTTCAAGAGTGACACGTGAAACACAGGGTGTATCTTAAGTGAGTCAGGTAAGCATAATTCATAAGACACCTCGTTAATTTTCCTTTTCACAGGGAAAGGCCCAATAAATTTAGGGGCAAGCTTCTTGGAAGGACATGTCAATCTAATATTATTGGTAGACAGCCATACCTTGTCGCCAAGCTGAAGGTTTAGATCTCCTCTCCTTTTCTGATCAAAGAACCTCTTATTGTCCGCTTGCGCCTTGGATACCGCTTCCTGCAAGATCCGGTTATTATGACTGAGGAACTGCACTGTGTCCTGGACCACTGGAACTGAGGATTCTGAAAGAAAATCTGGTAAAAAAGATGCATGAAATCCATAATTGGCAAAGAAAGGGGATTGACCGGTGGCAGAGTGACTGGCATTATTGTAAGCGAATTCCGCTAAGGGCAGCAAGGATACCCAATCATCTTGCACAAAAGATGTAAAACACCTAATGTATTGCTCCAGAGTCTGATTTGTCCTTTCAGTTTGCCCATTTGTTTGGGGATGGTATGCTGAGGACAGAGCTAGTTCAATCTTCAGATTTTCACAAAGGGCTCTCCAAAAGCGTGAAGTAAACTGTACCCCCCTATCGGACACTATATTTGCGGGGATTCCGTGTAACCTGACAATTTCCTTAATAAACACACGGGCTGTCTCCACAGCAGAAGGTGTTCCTTTTAGGGGCACAAAGTGGGCCATTTTGGATACCCGGTCAACGACCACAAGGATTGCCGAACATCCCTCAGAACATGGCAATTCAACTATAAAGTCCATTGCTATCATCCTCCAGGGCCTATCTGGTATAGGCAATGGTCTTAGTAGTCCCCAAGCACTGTTCCTGGGAGTTTTATTCTGGATGCAGACAGAACAGGAGTTGACATATTTTCTGCAAAATTCCTTCAGGTTAGGCCACCAAAAGGTGCGCTGCACCAGCTCAAGAGTCTTACGGACCCCAAAATGTCCTGCAAGTGGATGATCATGCAAAAGTGTCAGCACCTTGACTCGGACGTTCTCTGGTACAAAAATTTGACTTCCCCTCCATAATAGTCCATCTCGAGATGTTAAAGAGGACCCCTGGAGACTTGAAGGTTCTGGGGATGCTTCTCTGATCATGGACAGAAGATCTGTTTGAAGGAGAAGGAAACTATTTGCCGGCAGAATAGTGTCAGGTACAGAAAAGTCCTTAGGATTATCAAACATGCGCGACAGCGCGTCTGGCTTTACATTTTTGGATCCTGGCCGGTATGTGATATGGAAACAAAACCGTGTAAAGAATAGAGCCCAACGGGCCTGTCTGGGTTTTAGTCTTTTAGCAGATCTTAAATATTTCAGATTCTTGTGATCCGTATAAATCAGTACTGGGTGGACTGCGCCTTCAAACAAATACCTCCATTCCTCCAAAGCTGTCTTGATAGCAAGTAGCTCCTGGTCCCCCACATCGTAGTTCCGCTCAGCCGGTGAAAGTTTCCTAGAAAAGAACCCTACGGGATGCATCAAGTCCTTGTTGCCTTGCCGTTGAGAAATAATAGCACCTACAGCTACTTCTGAAGCATCAACCTCCAGGATAAAGGGCAAAGATGGGTCGGGATAGCTAAGAATCGGAGCAGACGTGAAACGTCTCTTTAACTCTTCAAAGGCCCCCTGGGCTTCCGGGTTCCAGTGGAAACGAAGATTCTGCTTAGTTAGCTGTGTGATGGGGAGATGATGGCAGAGAAACCCCTGATAAACTTCCTATAAAAGTTTGCAAACCCAATGAAACGTTGTACGCCCTTCTTGTCCATGGGTTCTGGCCATTCTAACACAGCAGACACCTTCTGAGGATCCATTTTGATGCCGGTTGGGGAGATCACTAACCCCAGGAACTGAATCTCTTCTTGTTCAAATTCGCACTTCTCCGCCTTAGCATACAATCTGTGCAGGCGGAGTCGGGCCAGGACTTTACGGACATGTTCCCTATGTTGCTCGAGTGAACTGGAGAAGATTAGAATATCGTCCAAGTAGACAATTAGAAAGATGTCCAGGAAATCTTTAAACACATCATTGACCAGATGCTGAAACGTGGCAGGAGCATTGCAAAGACCGAAGGGCATGACTAGGTATTCATAGTGTCCGAAACAGGTCCGGAAGGCCGTCTTCCATTCATCCCCGGCCCGAATGCGGACCAGATTGTAGGCCCCTCTCAGATCTAATTTGGTAAAGATGATGGCAGACCTTAATTTTTGGAACAGTTCAGGTATTAGGGGCAACGGATAACGGCTTTTGACCGTAACTTTGTTTAGCTCCCGATAGTCCACACAAGGGCGAAGCATTTGATCTTTTTTGGAGACGAAAAATATTCCCGCACCAGCTGGTGAAGTGGACTGTCGGATGAAGCCTTTTTCAAGATTTTCGTTTATGTAAACCTTAAGTGCCTCTTGTTCTTTTTCAGATAGCGGAAAGATGCGCCCAAAAGGAATCTCAGCTCCAGGAAGCAACTCAATTGGACAGTCATAGGGGCGATGGGGTGGCAGAGAGTCTGCTCCCTTCTTGCTGAACACATCTGCAAATTCCTGATAGACCTCTGGTATGTCTTGAAGCAGATCTGGGTCAATGTCCATACAAAGTAAGGTAGCAGCAGAATTAACGGGTTCAGGTAGACAATGTCTTTGGCAATAGGGTGACTGAAACTTGATCTCGCCCGTGGCCCAGTTAACAAGAGGATTGTGGGCTTGAAGCCAGGGCATACCCAAAATGATTGGGAAAAGTGGTGATGAAATAACCTCCAGGACTAGGATTTCTCGGTGCTGAGATGAGCAGGTAACAGACAGAGGAAGGGTTTCTTGAGAGACCTGTCCAGATCTTATATGGGACCCATCGGCCAGAAAAATTGAAAGTCTGTGTGCTTTATTCTTTAAAGGAAGATCTTGTTGGGTAGCAAAAACAGAGTCAACAAAGCAGCTACATGCCCCGGAATCAACAATGGCGTTGACTTGAATTGTTCTTCCCTGGAGCTGTAATGAGAGAGGGAGAACAAGTTGAGTGGCATTGGTTGTTAAAGCGGATAAACTGGTTGGAGTTGAGAAAAAACACTTACGGATCTTTACTGGGCAGTTGTTCACATAGTGACCCGTCCCGCCACAATAGAGACAAAGATTCAGTTGGCGCCTGCGTGCCCGTTCTTCAGGGGTCAGAGTAGTACGCATAAGTCCCAGTTGCATAGGTTCAGGAGCATCAGTTGTTTGGTTGACTGGACTTGGGCCGGCAGGAGGTAGATACCGGGAGGCAGGCAGGCAGCGGGGCTCTTGCGGTCATCCACATAGGCCGCGTTTGTTGAGAAGATCGTTCAGACCGGCGCTCACGAAGGCGTCGGTCAATTTGGATAGTAATAGCAATGAGCTCCTCCAAGGTGTCAGGCATTCCTACCCGGGCAAGTTCATCCTTAAGACCCTCAGATAGCCCCATGTGGAACTGGTGGCGTAGGGCTGCGTTGTTCCATTGAGTGTCCACGCTCCAGCGTTGAAAGTCCATAACATAGTCCTCGGCCAGCCTACGGCCTTGCTGGAGCGCGAACAGAGCTGCCTCAGCGGTGGCAGCCCGCTGAGGGTCCTCATATAGTTGGGCCATGGCTTCAAAAAAGGCGGGTAAAGACTGAATCTGTATGGTTTGGTTTCAAACAGGCAGTGGGCCCAGGTCTGGGGTTCCCCCTGGAGGAGGGATATGACAAATCCCACTTTGGTGGCTTCCAAGGAAAAAGTCCGTGGCTGTAAGCCGAAGTAAAGTTGGCAAGCGCTGCGGAAAGCCAAAAACTTGGTTCGGTCACCAGAAAACTTTTCAGGAACAGGGACTCTTGGTTCCGGTGGAAGCATGACCACGGAGGGTGGTGCAGCAGCCTGTACTGGAGCAGCTGCGGAAGCAGAAGCCACACCACCAGGACCACTGAGGTTTAACACTTGACCCTCCAGTCTGTTGTAACTGTCCTGTAAAGACTTCACTGCTTGGGAGAGGGCTGCTAAGTGCGTACAGATCTCCTTAATGGGAGAGGTCTCTCCTGCAGGCTCAGTCATGGCTGTTCGTACTGTTAGGTATCTGGTATTTGAGCCTGACTGGTAGAAGGAGACCTCTCTTAAACGCTGGTTCAGGAGCCGCTGGAAGTGGGAACAGTGGTCTCCTGAGCACAGGGCCGGTCCCAGGCGGGTGCACGGGGTGCAGTGCACCCCGGCGCCAGAGAGGTGGGGGCGCTGAAGCGCCAGAGTGCTCCCCTCCCTCCTCCTCCTCCTCTCCGTGTCCAAGGCAGGCTCTCTCCGTAGGTCACGGCCACGGAGCGGCCGCTGTGTTTTTCGCTGCTGCTAGAGCCCACCCCCCCTCCCTCCTTCTCCTGTCAGAGAAGGAAAGCAGCCGCCGGAGATCGGAGCGGCTGGTCTCTGTGTGGAGAGAGACCAGCCGCTCAGTGACTTCGCTGAGGGGGAGAGCGGTCCATGCCTGCAGCCTGACAGGCTGACACAGGTTCTCCTCCTCTGTCTCTCACTCCCGCGGCCCACCCAAGCATGTCTAGACAACTGCTCTTCACCCGGGCGGCGCGGCTAACCACTGTCCTCTCTAGCTGCCGCCCGGGTTTTATTGGGTCTCTAGAGTACTAATACTAATGGGGGGGTTGTCCTGGTGGGGGGTCTGTACCAATAGAGGGGGGGGCATTGTCCGGGGGGTCTGTACTAAAGGAGGGGGCTTTGTCCTGGTGGGGGGTCTGTACTAATGGAGGGGGGATTTGTCCTGGGGGAGTCTGTACTAATGGGGGGGTTGTCCTGGGGGGGTCTGTACTAAAGGAGGGGGGTTTGTCCTGGTGGGGAGTCTGTACTAATGGGGGGGTTGTCCTGGGGGGGTCTGTACTAATGGAGGGGGGTTGTCCTAGGGGGGTCTGTACTAATGAAGGGGGGATTTGTCCTGGGGGGTCTGTACTAATGGGGGGGTTGTACTGGGGGGTCTGTACTAAAAGAGGGGGGTTTGTCCTGGTGGGGGGTCTGTACTAATGGGGGGGCTTGTTCTGGGGGGGTATGTACTAATAGAGGGGGGGTTGTCCTGGGGGGGTCTGTACTAATGAAGGGGGATTTGTCCTGGGGGTGGCTGTACTAATGGAGGGATCTTGCCCTGGGGGGGTCTGCACTAATGTGGGGGTTGTCCTGAGGGGGTCTGTACTAATGGAGAGGGGTTTTGTCCTGGTGGGGGGTCTGCACTAATGGAGGGGGGGTTCTCCTGGGGGGGTCTGTACTAATGGAGGGGGCTTTGTCCTGGTGGGGGTCTGTACTAATGGAGGGGGGGTTGTCCTGGGGGGGTCTGTACTAATGAAGGGGGGATTTGTCCTGGGGGGTCTGTACTAATGGCGGGGATTTGTCCTAGGGGGGTCTGTACTAATGGAGGGGGGGTTTGTCCTGGGGGGTCTGTACTAATGGAGGGAGGGTTTGTCCTGTTGGGGTCTGTGCTAATAGAGGGGGGTTGTCCTGGGGGGTCTGTACTAATGAAGGGGGGTTGTCCGAGGGGGGTCTGTACTAATGAATGGGGGATTTGTCCTGGGGGGGTCTGTACTAATGCAGGGGGGTTTCTCCTGGGGGGTGGTCTGTACTAATGGAGGGGGGATTTGTCCTGGGGGGGTCTGTACTAAAGGAGGGGGTTTATCCTGGGGGGTCTGTACCAATGGAGGGGGCGTGTTTGTCCGGGGGAGTCTGTACTAATGGAGGGGGGTTTGTCCTTGGGGGTCTGTACTAATGGAGGGGGGTTTGTCCTGGTGGGGGATCTGTACTAATGGAGGGGGGGTTTGTCCTGTGGGGGTCTGTACTAGTGGAGGAGGGTTCTACTGGGGGGGGTCTACACTGCAGCTGCGGGCTCTTCTTTTGCCCCTTCCCCTCCCTCTCCTCCGCACGTGCACTGCTATACTAGTGAGCAGTGCTGGCCGGCACAGCCTCCCACTATGTTTCTTCCCCCGCCTTCATATCAGCCAGGGAAAAAATAGAATAGAAAAAGGAGCATAGAAGAGGATTGTGGGACATGTAGTCCCGAGGACTGACAGCCCCACTGTAACACGGAAACTGCAGCCCACACAGCATGCTCAGCTGAATGGGAGAGAGAGAGACAGAAGCCTGGGAAAGCTTTCAGGGAAGTACACCCTGGACTCCAGAGGGTGAGGGGAGTGCTGAGGGAACACCATCTGAGAGGGAACCCCACTGCCCTGCACCACCAGAGGGAAAGACACACAGCCTAGCGCCATCCCTGGCAGAGAAAGGAATGGAGTCATTGCCGGAATACAGATCTGGGTGGCGGAGTCACCACGGGCAATTCAGAGTGAGCTGACTCCTGATCAGAGGAACCGTTGCTGTATCGCTGGGTCAGGTGAGAGGGCCGATCGGCCATTATCTACTAACGTCCATAGGAACTGCAGTCTCTGACCATCTTCTTGTTCTGACCATCTCTTGTATAATGTCTGCAGTCTCTGACCATCTCCTGTATTATGTCCGCAGTCTCTGACCATCTCCTGCACTACGTCTGCTGTCTCTGACCATCCCTGTATCATGTCTGCAGTCTCTGACCATCTCCTGTATTATATCTGCAGTCTCTGACCATCTCTTGTATAATGTCTGCAGTCTCTGACCATCTCTTGTATAATGTCTGCAGTCTCTGACCATCTCTTGTATCATGTCTGCAGACTCTGACCATCTCTTGTATCATGTCTGCAATCTCTGACCATCTCCTGTATCATGTCTGCAGTCTCTGACCATCTCCTGTACTATGTCTGCAGTCTCTGACCATCTCCTGTATCATGTCTGCAGTCTCTGACCATCTCCTGTATCATGTCTGCAGTCTCTGACCATCTCCTGCACTATGTCTGCAGTCTCTGACCATTTCCTGTATCATGTCTTCAGTCTCTGACCATCTCCTGTACTATGTCTGCAGTCTCTGATCATCTCCTGTACTATGTCTGCAGTCTCTGATCATCTCCTGTATCATGTCTGCAGTCTCTGACCATCTCCTGCACAATGTCTGCGGTCTCTGATCATCTCCTGTATCATGTCTGCAGTCTCTGACCATCTCCTGTAACATGTCTGCAGTCTCTGACCATCTCCTTTACCATGTCTGAAGTCTCTGATCACCTCTTGTACCATGCCTGCAGTCTCTGATCATCTCCTGTACCATGTCTGGAGCCTCTGACCATCTGTCACGTACCTTGTGGACGAGCCCGACTTGCAGGGGATGGCCTCTCTTGCGGCTCTGACTCGAGGGCCCTGGTAGGGTATACAGGAAGCACAAGAGTCAGGAGTGGCACGAGTGCCTGGCAGGATCAACAGCAGAAGGTAGGTCTGGAACTCTGGAAACACTGTGCAGTGGAGATTAAGCTGATCTGGTAGGTAGACTGGAACACTGGTGCAGCAGACTGGAACTGGATAGCAGGCTGGAACACACAGGACAGCAGACTGGAACACTGGTGCAGCAGACTGAAACCACACAGCAGACTGGAACTGGATAGCAGGCTGGAACACACAGGACAGCAGACTGGAACACTGGTGCAGCAGACTGGAACCACACAGCAAACTGGAACTGGATAGCAGGCTGGAACACACAGGACAGCAGACTGGAACACTGGTGCAGCAGACTGGAACCACACAGCAGACTGGAAATGGATAGCAGGCTGGAACACACAGGACAGCAGACTGGAAGGTCAGACAAGCCGGATCGATAGCCAGGCGGACTGTAGATGAGCCAAAGGGTCAGGCAGAAGAGTGGTCAGACAAGCCGGGGTCGGATGCAGGCAGAAAGCAGGGATGGTCGGAGACAAGCGGGGATCAGATGCAGGCAGACAGCTAGGATAATCAGGAACAAGCCGGGTCTAGCACAGGAAACAGGAAGTGTTCTCAGGAAGTGCACACGTAACGCTGTAGAGCAGACAGCAAGATTCTCATGTGACAGATCAGTTTAAATAGCCCGCCTGGTGCGCGTGCGCATGCGTGCGACTGCCCGCACAGGGCGTCTGATACTGACAGGACTTTCCTGACATTGCCCCCCCCCAAGGGGCAGCCTCCGGATGTCCAACCGGGCCCATTTCTCAGGATGGGTTCTCTTAAAGGATTGAACTAAGCTTTTAGCATGGATGTTCTCCTCAGGCTCCCACGAGTTCTCTTCCGGGCCATACCCTTTCCACTTGATCAGGAATTGGGCTTGATTGTTCCTTTTCCTGCAGTCAAGGATGGCTTCAATTTCAAATTCTTCCTCACCGTCCACTATTACAGGATCTGGAGGATTCAGATTTCGTTCAGGAAAAGGATTGGAGACAAAAGGTTTCAACAGGGAAACGTGAAAAACAGGGTGAATTCTGAGTGAGTCCGGGAGTTCCAATTCAAAAGCTACTTCATTTATTTTCCTTTTTACAGGAAAAGGACCCAGGAATTTAGGACCCAACTTCTTGGAGGGACAAGTCAGTTTCAGGTTTACAGTGGATAACCATACAAGATCACCTGGTTCGAGTAGCAATTCCCCACGTCTTTTCCTGTCGAAAGTTACCTTGTTACGTTCTTGGGACTTCGTCATGGTTTCCTGTAATATTTGGTTATTGACAGAGAAAAAATGTATTGTTTCCTGGACTGCTGGTACGGAACTTTCAGGAATGGAGCTGGGCAAAAAGGTAGGGTGAAACCCGTAATTGGCAAAAAACGGACTTTGCTTTGTGGCAGAATGGACAGCATTATTATAGGCGAATTCAGCCAAGGGGAGCAACGAGAACCAATCATCTTGAGAAAAGGAAGAGAAACAACGAAGATATTGCTCGAGAGTCTGGTTGGTCCTCTCCGTTTGGCCATTCGTCTGGGGGTGATAGGCGGTGGAAAATGATAGCTCAATTCCTAGGGCTTTACACAAGGCTCTCCAGAATCGGGAAGTGAATTGTACTCCTCGGTCAGAAATGATATTAGCCGGAATTCCATGGAGTTTAATCACTTCTCTAATGAACGTTTGTGCAGTTTCAGGAGCAGAGGGGGTACCCTTCATTGGAATGAAATGAGCCATTTTAGATAACCGATCTACCACCACAAAGATGGCAGTGTGCCCTTCAGCCGGAGGCAACTCGACAATGAAGTCAATAGACAGCATCTTCCATGGCCTGTCTGGGACAGGTAGAGGTTTCAGTAATCCCCAGGCCCTGGTTCTACTGACTTTATTCCGAGCACAGATGGTACAGGATTCCACATACTTCTTACAGTCCTTAGGCACTTGGGGCCACCAAAAGGTGCGCAGGACAAGATCAGCTGTCTTGGTAACACCAAAATGCCCTGCTAGTGCGTGATCATGACAAAGTTCTAAAATTGTGACCCGTAGGCCTTCAGGTACAAAGATCTTACTCCCAAACCAAAGCAGACCATCCTTTTCTTGTAGTTTTGTTCTCATAGCAGGTACCAACCCTACTGAAGCTTGCTTAATCCGGGAAAGTAGGTCTTCTTGCAACAGGAAAAAATTTCCAGGAGAAAGGATCGTATCTGGAGGTGAGGTTTCTTGAGGCTTGTGGAACATCCTAGACAAAGCGTCAGGTTTTATATTCTTGGAGCCTGGCCGATAGGTCACGTGGAAGGAGAACCTGGAAAAGAACAAGGCCCACCTGGCTTGTCGCGGTCTCAACCTCTTTGCGGATTTAAGATATTCCAGGTTGGGCGAGTAGGCCCAGCACCTCTTTCTGCTCTTCGCTCCCTCAACCGTCGGTCGATCTGTATGGCAAGGTTAATCAAGGCATCCAGAGTCAGAGGAATTCCCACTCGGGCCAGTTCATCTTTTAAAGGGTCGGAAAGTCCCATACGGAACTGGTAGCGGAGGGCAGCGTCATTCCAGTCCGTGTCTGCACTCCATCGGCGGAATTCCGCAACGTAGTCCTCTACTGCCCTACGCCCTTGTTGAAGGGTGTGCAGGGCGGCTTCTGCGGTTGCAGAAAGCTGTGAGTCCTCATATAGCTGGGCCATTGCATCAAAGAAGGTGGTTAAATTGGTCAACACCTCGGCTTTCAGTTCCAGAAGGCGGTGAGCCCATGTTTGGGGGTCACCCAGGAGCAGTGAGATCACAAAACCTACTTTGGTGGCTTCGAGCGAGAAGGTGCGAGGTTGAAGGGCGAAGTACAGTTCGCATGCATTCCGGAATGCCCTGAATTTACTTCGTTCTCCAGAAAACTTTTCAGGAGTGGGAACCCTTGGTTCAGGGGGCAGCATCACTACTGTAGGGGAAGTAGTACTGCTAGCAGAGGTAGATGGCAGAGAAGATCCCTGGGTCTCAGTGGGACCAGACAGTACTTGGACCCGTTCTTCCAGACGTGTATATCCTTCCTGGAGACTCTTAACAGCCTGTGTAAGGCCGGCCAGGTGCATACAAAGTTCTTCCATAGGAGAGGCTCCCTGCTCGGGCTCGGTCATGGCTGTCTGCTACTGTCACGTACCTTGTGGACGAGCCCGACTTTCAGGGCATGGCCTCTCTTGCGGCTCTGACTCGAGGGCCCTGGTAGGGTATACAGGAAGCACAAGAGTCAGGAGTGGCACGAGTGCCTGGCAGGATCAACAGCAGAAGGTAGGTCTGGAACTCTGGAAACACTGTGCAGTGGAGATTAAGCTGATCTGGTAGGTAGACTGGAACACTGGTGCAGCAGACTGGAACTGGATAGCAGGCTGGAACACACAGGACAGCAGACTGGAACACTGGTGCAGCAGACTGGAACCACACAGCAGACTGGAACTGGATAGCAGGCTGGAACACACAGGACAGCAGACTGGAACACTGGTGCAGCAGACTGGAACCACACAGCAAACTGGAACTGGATAGCAGGCTGGAACACACAGGACAGCAGACTGGAACACTGGTGCAGCAGACTGGAACCACACAGCAGACTGGAAATGGATAGCAGGCTGGAACACACAGGACAGCAGACTGGAAGGTCAGACAAGCCGGATCGATAGCCAGGCGGACTGTAGATGAGCCAAAGGGTCAGGCAGAAGAGTGGTCAGACAAGCCGGGGTCGGATGCAGGCAGAAAGCAGGGATGGTCGGAGACAAGCCGGGATCAGATGCAGGCAGACAGCTAGGATAATCAGGAACAAGCCGGGTCTAGCACAGGAAACAGGAAGTGTTCTCAGGAAGTGCACACGTAACGCTGTAGAGCAGACAGCAAGATTCTCATGTGACAGATCAGTTTAAATAGCCCGCCTGGTGCGCGTGCGCATGCGTGCGACTGCCCGCACAGGGCGTCTGATACTGACAGGACTTTCCTGGCACCATCTCCTGTATCACGTCTGCAGTCTCTGACCATCTCCTGTATATGTCTGCAGTCTCTGACCATCTCCTGTATCATGTCTGCAGTCTCTGACCATCTCCTGTATCATGTCTGCAGTCTCTGACCATCTCCTGTACTATGATTGCAGTCTCTGACTGTCTCTTGTATCATGTCTGCAGTCTTTGACTGCATCCTGTATTATGTCTGGGGACTCTTTCTAACAGACAGCCCTCTCTGTGTGCATCAGAGAGACTCCCTTCCAGGTCTCATTAGTGTTCTCTCTTCCTGTATTTTCTTTATTGTTAAGAGATCGTGGGAAGATCCTAGGGTAACAAAGACTTCTTAGGGGAGCAGCTCTGTGTTTGAGTCGTTGCCATATAATCATTTGTAAAGGGGAGGAGTTGGTAAGATGACCACGCCCATGTGGGGGCGCCAGAAATATTTCTGCACCCAGGCGTCTGTGACCCTAGGATCGGCCCTGCCTGAGCACAGTGGGTAGGAGGGCCTGATGCAGGTTCCAGCAGAAGCAGATACCGGAACTGGAAGGATGTCCCTCAGGAAAGGCTGAGCTGCGGATGCAGATAAGCTGGTGCAGGCCGGGAGGCAGGCAGACAGATGCGAAGACAGCAGCTGGATGCAAACAAGCAGGCTGAGAGAACACAGGCAAACAAGGTCAGACAGTCCGTTTTGGCAGGAGATCAGGCAGGTATAAACAGGAGGGATGATCCAAGGATAGTCAGGCAGGCAGGAGTTCGGCAACAGGTAACAGAATAAGCAGGGTCAGGCAAGCCGGGTCGGATAGGAGACTGGAGAATGGTCAGACGTAGCCGGGTCACTAGCAAAATAACAGACAGGCAGATACAGGAGCTTCAGGTGCAGAGCTGCAGATGAACAGCACCTGACATGAGCACCTGTCATTCTTTTAAAGGGACCTTGGCGCCAAAACAGCGCTAGCGCGAACGGGCGCACGCGCGTACCCGCGAACGCGCAAACGCGCGTACGGGCACACGCGGGAGCGCTCCGGCGCCCCCTGGTGGGAAATTGAGCTGAATTGTCCTAGAAAGACTCCTCGTGCACCTGCGTGCACGCAGATTCACCCGACGGCTACTGACATGCCCCTGACACTAGCATTGTACACCTCTCCCACTGCCAGAATAAGGGTTAATGGCCGGCTGTCGAGCGCCTTCTCCGTGTCTAACGGTACTAGACAAGGATGTCCCCTCTCCCCCCTTCTCTTTGTACTCACCTTAGAATCTATACCGCATAAGCTTAAGAATAACCTCAATATAACAGGTATTGATATTAGACACAAAAAATTCAAAATTGCTGTGTACGCTGACGATATTCTTCTTTTTCTCTCCAATCCCTTAATCACTATACCTAATCTCCTCCAAGATTTTAAACTCTTCCAGAAAATATCTAATCTGAAAATAAATTTCACAAAATCTAAAGCTCTCAATGTCACTCTTCCACCTTTGTTAGTCTCCCAATGTCAAGCTAACTTCCCTTTTAGCTGGGAACCACATGCCCTGACATATTTAGGCATTCAAATCCCCTCTAAATTAAATGAACTATACGACAGAAATTATTCTCCACTGCTCCAAAACATTAAAAAAGATCTCATCAGGTGGTCATCCGGGCAGTTCTCCTGGTTCGGAAAAATTGCTATACTAAAAATGAACATACTACCTCGCATATTATATTTTTTTCAGACAGTCCCAATTAAAATACCCCCAACATTTTTTAGAGCATATAAAAGACTATGCAGACACTTCATATGGGCACACAAATCTCCCAGAATAGGTTGGGACAGAATGACACTCCCCAAGCTCAAAGGTGGTCTAGGCCTTCCGGACATCCAAAAATATTATGAGGCATGCCAAATCTCCAGACTAGTTGATTGGCACATTCACACACAATCGAAAGACTGGATTTCCCTGGAGGACTCCAGCTACCAAATCCCTCTGTCTCATACTCCTTGGATCGACAAAAAGTCCATCCCGAAATTGCACACCACACATCCATTGGTTGGACCCACTCTGGAAATCTTCCACAAAGTGTGTCATTATCTCAAATATATACCTTCACCAAGCCCACTGACCCCCCCTGACTGGTAATCCTGACTTCCCCCCAGGCCTTCTGGAGAATAATGCGATTCTAGCAAAAACAAGTCATACCCTAAAAGCTCGTCATCTTTTTCACAAAAGCTCAATCATCACATTCTCGGATCTAACTTGTAAATTCCCAGATCTCAACTTCCCATTTTTTACATATCTTCAAATCAGACATTTTCTTGGTAGCATCAACCCCATCTCTGACTGTTGCAGAGACCTAAATCCCATTGAAACCTTATGCTCCTCTACTAACCCTCAAAACCATTTAATCTCGACAATATACGCCATACTGTTTGGAACAATTAAACAAACATTGTTATCAACCAATCAGAAATGGGAAAATGAGCTCAATTTAAACCTCACCACTGAGGACTGGGAAAAGGATACATGAACATATACACAAAGGCTCTATAAACATCACAGCACAAGAAAACAATTACAAAGTGTACTCCAGATGGTACAACACACCTGCACGCCTTCACTCATTTCATCCTGCCTTATCCTCGCAGTGCTGGAGATGTGACTCTGATTTAGGCTCTCTTCTACATATATGGTGGGATTGTGCTCACATAAAACCATTCTGGGAAAAAGTACATGATCTGATAACTCGCATTACCACCTACACTCTGAACTTCACACCAGCCCAATACCTGTTACACCATACGTCTCTACCTCAATCTATATACAGAAAATCTTTAATGCTCCACCTCGTCAACGCGGCTAAACAATGTATCCCAGTGCGATGGAAAGACACTAATCCTCTCTCAATTTCTGATTGGCTGAAAAGGGTTGGTAGAATTGCAGACATGGAAGACTTAATTCATCAGGCCAAGGAAAACCCTACCAAATTTCGTTCCACTTGGGCATGTTGGTTACATTTCCGAGACTCCCAAGAATTTAAGGCTTTGGTGTCTGACCCTAATTCCAGTCCCTCTTCTCTGACCCACTGATACCTCTAGCAAACTTATCACCAGGAATTAGAGTTGAAGTGCCTACCTAAATACCTACCTACCCCCGTTCCTTCCTATCTACCTTATACCCTACCTACTTTTCTCATCAATTCATAACTTAACTGTCTTTCTTATCATACACTTTACAAACACCACACACAACAGGAGACTTGAACCACATATTTATCACCAATACGGACCATCACTAATGAGAACTTACTAAACGCACTTTTCAGTATCTCACCCTGCACAGTTTGTTCCCGATAGGGGTGCAAGGGTCGAGATTAGTCACACCTTGGTCCTTACATTGATAAGGGATATTCCCTTTTATTTACTTCTTGGGTTAATCTATACTCTCAATAACCACTTAACACGCTTCAAAAAAAAAAAAGAAGCATTAAGACTTTCTAGAATTATAGATTTGTTATATATCTGATAATTTTCCTATTTACTGCCTGCTATATTTTCCTGTACCTTCTCTATGATCTCTATATTTACAAATTTTACCTGTATACAACAATAGATCATTAACCCCCTCTAGACAATTTTTCTGATATTGCTGTATTCATTATTAGTCCTGTTACGATTTTGGATATATCATATTGTACCTGTTTGTCATGTATACCACGTTTGTCTATTTTCTTATACTTTCAATAAAAATAATTTGAAACAAAAAAAAAAAAAAAAGAATATAATTGTCAGATAATTGCCATCATTTTTAGTAGATACTAATTGATTACATAAAGTATAAGAACATGGAGCAACTGTGACAAGTCTTTCTGATATAGTGTTACTGATTTATTTATATAGGCTTAGCATTATTACGTATGGCAATATTACCTTTTGTGATGAGATTCTATTTATTGTTCAATTTACTGTACATTGCTTTAATGGATTTTGCACACATCAGCTTAAAGGAAACCTGTAAATAGATAAATATATAGACTGCCATTGCTGAGCGCTGTCTGAAAATGCTGGTTGCCTGGCTGTCCCTGTCTTTAATACTTTAGTCACTAGTTGATTAGAACACTCATGCAACAGTGAACTCCAAACTCCTGACATACATTATTTGTTATAGAACAGTGACAACCTATTTAAAGCAAAGGGTTAGCATAACCACCAGGCTTTTTCAGAGCATTCAGCAACTTTACACAGCTGTCAAATTGGGACCTGCGGCTGTGTCTGTGCAGCTGCTGCATCCCAATAGATCAAAGGGTTCCCCTTGGGTGGAATTTTTAAGGCACTACCATAAAAAATGCAATATAAGTATAAAAATAATTTTATTACATGGATCAAAAAGTGACAAAAAATATACAAAATAAATCAATCAAATGCAAATACATACAAATGAATACATCAAATACCAAAAGGCATGAAATAGAGGATACCACAGCATGGCAGTGAAAAAAAACCAAAAACTGGAATATAATAAGTCTCGGAGAGTCCTTCATTAAGGCTCACCAAGTGAGAGTTACCATCTAAAATATTGCAGAATTAAAAGAAGGTGATTAACAACGCACACAGATATTAGATGACATTTCCCCCACATCCAGTGAAGGTCTGTGTGGTATTCATACTCACTTTCAAAATGCAAATGCTAAGGGGGTATCCAATGTATAAAATCAACTTCACAACGGTCTCCCAGGCCATGTGCACATAATGGTAACCAAAGTATTGGCCATCTTAAAGTGCGCGGGCTGGGGTCCAAAAAGTCCTTGGACCTAAGACCAAGGACACAGCCCCTATAAGAAATAATGATTTGACAATCAAGGTATACTATAATATCTACTGGGATCAGAAAAATTTCGGATCCCAGAATGTGTGAAGGATATAGGCACATAAATAAGAACTGGCAACAGGAAACATACCTGTAAGCTAGATCCAACAGATGAAACCTACAAGTTGTCATGTAGGGGAGGGGAGGAGGGCTCAGAGTCCATGCTAACAACCATTGGGCTGCAGATAGTATGGGAACCTGGTATAAGGGGAAGGGAAGTGATGCTAGTAAAAGTGAACGAGCTCCAATGCTAAAAAACACAAAAGCCAAATAGTATATAGAATAGGCATAATAGTATAACTCAGAATAGCCTATGTTATCAGAGATCACTTACTTTTTCAACCCACAGAAGTGAGACACCCTCCTCCGATCACAAGATCAGAGTGAATGAGCTCACTATATATATCCCCAGTGGGTCGCGCTGACAGCTGATTGCAACACTGATCAGCTGAGTGCAGAGTATATCCCCTGGGCTTGTTCCTCTCACCCCCCAGCGGCTGACTGATTGTCAGCCTAAAGGGGTGTGTACTCCGCCTAGTCCAATCCATGGGCCCCCTGGGCATGGATCGCGGCACGCCCCCTGCAGGCTCCGGCCCCAATAACATACCGTGCATGCGCGCCAGCCGCGCTGGAACGCCTCGGAGCCGCGCGCCAGCCGCGCTGGAACGCCTCGGAGCCGCGCGCCGCCATCCACCCCCGACACGGAAAGCCCGAGCTGGATACAGTCAGTGCTGATCCAGATCGGGAATGGGGGAACATCAAGAGACAATTCCCCTACTATGTCCCGAAAGGGGACAGTCTTGCCGTGCCGGGTCCGCGCACCAGAGCAACAGCAACCACAGGACACAGAAGGTCCATACCATCCGGAAAAGAAAGAATTCTGAGAGAAGCCAATTGATACTGACATAGATTATGTGAACACAAATAGTGCGCACAGTAGTACATGGCCAGATAAGCATATGGGTTTAAAACCAGTGCACATTGACATAGGAGACAATTGCGAAGCTGTCACACAGGGAGAAGATCAAAACAGTAACCACAGAACAAACAACAAAAGGATAGAACCTGTTCCTGCCTCACTCCTGGGGTCCTAATCTAATGAAGACCACATAGGTGCCTGACTTCCCAAATAGGGATATAGGTGTCGGATGTAGGCTGACCCCTCAAATCTCATAAAGAGCTTTATATTAGTATTCCACATAAATTGTACAGCATAAGCAATAACAAGCCTTTAAGGAATGAGAGCAAATAAAACGCAATGGGGGCCAGGGTTAGATGTCCTGCATCCAACAGTAAAAAGCATGGGGTATCTGCCGGGAAGTATTGAGAGGTATGCCTACCTCTAGATACCTACGG
Source organism: Lithobates clamitans (assembly GCA_037952925.1). NCBI lineage: Eukaryota > Metazoa > Chordata > Amphibia > Anura > Ranidae > Lithobates > Lithobates clamitans. Next base: position 1,857,521 of record JBBGZY010000291.1, read on the forward strand.
AGTCAAAGCCCTCCAGGAATGGCTTGAAACATGTGGTGTCATTGAGTCCGGGGGGCCTAGTCGCCCGCAAATTATAAATCCACCTCAGTTCGAGCTGGAGGAGATCCTTGTTCCAATCTCCCCCCCCTCGAACTGGGGTGGACACGATCCAAAATCAAGAATTTTATTCTTGGGAATAGTCCCTGATGAACCAGGGCCGTATGTCTGCCCAAAGGTAGATCGGGGTCGCATGTCTGCATGCTTCTGATGTGGCGGTATGCCCTATGCCAGAATTCCAATTTGGTTTTCCTGACATAGAAGCATCTGCAATCACACCAGAGCATGTAGACCACCCCCTTGGTTTTGCAGTTAGCAAAATGTCTGGGCCTAAAGGTGCTGCCATCGGGTAGAGTAGGGTTTTTGGTAGTGTACATGTACTTACAGTACTCGCAGGCCCCACACATGAATGTGCCCCTATATTTACAGTGCTGGGTAAAATTCTCATCCCTTAATTCGCTTCTCACCAATCTGGAGGATAGGGAAGTAGCCCTCCTGAAGGTAAAGAGCGGACTCTCAGGGAGGAGTCTGTTTAAATTGGGGTCCATAGTAAGAATGTGCCAAAACTTGGACACATTTCTTTTGACTTCTACATGTTGGTTACAGTATTTTGTGATGATACGCAAGGAATTGTCCTGGGTCTTATTTTTTTGTGAATAAATTAAAGCCTGTCTGGTATGTGTAGTAGCCCGCCTATAGGCTTTTTTTGAGGGAGGTATGTGAGTATCCCCTCTCAAGGAGTCTAATGCGCAGATTATTTGCTTCGGTTTTAAAGGTCGCTTCATCGGTGCAATTTCGGCGCACCCTCAAGTACTGGCTGTATGGTATAGACCTGATAAGACTGGGTGGATGGAAACTGGAGGCATATAGGATGGTGTTCCCAGCAGTGGCCTTCCGATAGAGGCCACTGCTGAGTCCACCATCCCGGCCTCTGTGGACCATAACATCCAGAAATGCAATCTCAGTGCGACTTGATGACATAGTGAAATTAAGATTGAAGCGGTTTTTGTTCATGCACTCCAAGCATGACTGCAAGAGCTCTATAGGGCCATCCCAGATGGTGAAAATGTCGTCGATTTATCTGAACCACAGTAGGAAGTGGTTCGTATACATCGACGAGTTCTCATCACTGAGGAAAGTGGTTTCCCACTCCCCCAGGTACAGGTTAGGGTATGATGGGGCACAACATGTCCCCATCGCCACTCCCTGTACCTGGAAGAAATGGGAACCATCAAAAGTAAAAATGTTGTGGTACAGGATATATTCCAGCAGCTGTAAGATAAATTCGTTGTAGGCCCAGTCTCCATCCCGTCTCTGATATATGGCCTTCTTGACAGCTCTAAGTCCCCCAGCATGGGGAATAGAGCTGTACAGGGCCTCTACGTCGATCGTCACCAGGTATGCATTCTCTGGTATGGTGAGATTTTCAATAATTTTAGGGAAGTGTATGGTGTCTTTCACAAACGATTGTAAGCTTGTGACAGGTGTTCATCAATTAAACGGCTTGCGTTTTCACTGATGGACCCTCTACCAGAAATGATTGGTCTCCCAGTTGGATTTTGGCTGTCTTTGTGAATCTTTGGTAATGAATAAAAAGTTGGTACAATCAGCAATTTGACTCTAATATATTCCCAAATAGCTGCATCCCAATAGACATGAATGGGACTGCCTGCATGTGGATGCACATAACACCCATGCATTCCATGCAGGCAAAGGCGGCCCTTCACATGAATACATAGATACATAGAATGCATTAAGGTGAAAAACCTTGAGACTTTACAACTTCTTTAAGATAAAAACTTTCTGCCTTTACAAAAACTTTAAGAATGTATTTATTTGTTATAATATAGTGCCATCTAGTGTCTATTATAGATTACTGATGCATAGTGTATGGGATTTACTTATGCATTGATATTGACTAATGGAAGTGCTGGTTATTATAAGGTTCATAGAATTTCCTTTTTTATTAAAATAATGGTACATAATTTTTTAACTGTTTAAGAGTGTTATAATTGTTTGGTTTTGTATGTTTTTAAGTGCGTTTTAAACCGTTATATTAGGTGATTTGTGAACTTTACTTATAACCATATTGATCAATATTGGCAGATATATTAGCAGTTGGTTGCCTTAGATGATTTCAGCAGCTGTGACAGGAGAGAGTACACACCGTACTTGTATGACCCAAATGAACAGAATGGCACTCCCTCCCCTGGGGTGCCCTGGTCCCATCAGCTGCATATTGTGAAGAATAATTGTGTTATGGTTTAAGTTAGATTGTTATCCATAATTATGTTATTTACAGTTACTTTTTAGAAAATTACCATTGGGCATATTACCAGATGTGAGCTGTTTGATATGCCCATCAAAAATGTAGAAAGTAGAAAGTATTATTTGTTTATTTTATTGAGGCATTGGGCAGTGCAGTGGCTTGGTGGTCAGCACTTTTGTTTTGCAGTGCTGGGGACCTGGGTTCTAATCTTGGCTAGGACACTATATGCATGGAGTGCATGTATATGTGTGTTGGCATATTCTGTATGCCAGGTGAATGCGCTAATAGATTTCATACAAGTTAAACATTTATTTAAAGATGAATTCCAGGCATGGATATTTTATACATAGTTACATTGGTCCAGCTTTGTATATACTATCCACTATGTATACAGTATAGAACTAAAAACAGGGAAAGGTTGGGGCAAGTGGGATTTTTTTTGACACTTTTGCGCCAAATTCAAGTAGCGTGTAACGGCCCATAATGCACTGCGGGAGCATGTATGTATTTAATGTATGTATGTATGTATTTAATACATACATACAGACAGTCTTGTATACGGTATATATATATCCACTGTATCCAGTTTAGCTATATCTGACTGCAGGGCGTTCCTGGTGTACTTTTTCTAATATACTTCAGGCAGGGAGGTTATAAGTTAGCTGCAGTGTATTTAATATATATATATATATATATATATATATATATATATATATATGTACCGTATTTATCAGCGTATAACACGCACCGGCGTATAACACGCACCCCAATTTAGGAGGGAATTTTAAGGAAAAAAAAACTTTTAGGAGGGAAGTTGAAGGGAAAAAAACTTACATTTAAATGCCCATCATTGCAGCCTTCTCAGTGCAGCCTTGCCCCAGTGCAGCCATGTCAGTGCAGCCTTCCCCAGTGCAGCCTTATCAGTGCAGCCTTGTCAGTGCAGCCATGTCAGTGAAGCCTTCTCAGTGCAGCCTTCTCAGTGCAGCCTTGTCAGTGCAGCCTTCCCCAGTGCAGCCTTCCCCGGTGCAGCCTTGCCCCAGTGCAGCCTTCCCCAGTGCAGACTTGTCAGTGCAGCCTTCCCCAGTGCAGCCTTGCCCCAGTGCAGCCTTCGATCCCCTGTCCCTGCTTCCTGGGCTTCAAAATCGCCGACCGCGATTTGAAAATGGCGCCGCCCGCGCCGAAATACACAGAGCCGGTCCTCGGCTCTTTCCGGCGGCTGACCACAGTGTCGGGTACATGCTGTTGGAGGATGCGCAGCGAATTGAAGACTCCGATGATGGTACCCAGGTTGAGGAAGGGAGTAACATGAGCCTAGAGAGAGGGGATGCCCAAGAAGGTCAAGAAACTGTCAGTCATGTTCCCCAAGCTGCAGCATACTACCAAGTTTGCTCCAGTGACGAGGAGGGAGGGGATGATGAGGTCACTGACTCTACTTGGGTGCCTGATAGAAGAGAGCAGGAGGAGGAGGCACATCTCCAACGAGGCAGGATGCCCTACATGGGGCAGCTTAAGGGCAGCCACCCTATTGCATCACACCGCAAGTTCTTTGGTGTGGGCCTTTTTTGACATGTGTGCAGCAGATTGCACTGTTGCTGTAAAAAACGGGAGACCCCCTAACGGGGCTTTAATGCAGCCAATAATGAAATGTAACACAATTCAAAGTTCAATGGATGGTCAAGAGGTTTTATTTTATTAGTATAAAACGAAATTTATGACAAAATTTTACTTAGTGCATTCTGACATGTAAAGGTCAGGACATGAACTAGAATATAAATTATAAAATTGGTCAGGGAGCAGTGTACAGTACAATCCACTATGGGCAACAAAGATAAAACAGCATGAATATTAAACTGTGAAATCCTGAAGTGTTTCGACCCCAGTGGGTCATCTTCAGAGGATAGGTGTTTGACAGCAGTCAAAATGCTCTTAATGATTGAATAACCCCCAAATTTTGGAGGGGAGGAGGGGCATGCACTGCACCAGTGGTGTGTGAGGCTGCAGGACTCATCAGTCCCACCTTATGCCTCCGTCCTGCAGCCTCACACACCACTGGTGCAGTGCATGCCCCTGCTCCCCTCCAAAATTTGGGGGTTATTCAATGTGTGATCCCTCGTAAGGTATGCGTGCGCGATGTCTGCTCTCCGGGGGGACCGACCCACCGCTGGGGAAATCGGAGACACATGAGAGGGTAACTCCCTCATACTTTGGCCGTCTACAATCATTAAGAGCATTTTGACTGCTGTCAAACACCTATCCCCTGAAGATGACCCACTGGGGTCGAAACGCGTCAGATTTCACGATTTAATATTCATGCTGTTTTATCTTTGTTGCCCATGGTGGATTGTACTGTACACTGCTCCCTGACCAATTTTATAATTTATATTCTAGTTCATGTCCTGACCTTTACATGTCAGAATGCACTAAGTAAAATTTTGTCATAAATTTTGTTTTATACTAATAAAACCTCTTGACCATCCATTGAACTTTGAATTGTGTTACATTTCATTATTGGCTGCATTAAAGCCCCGTTAGGGGGTCTCCCGTTTTTTACATATTTTTTTGGGGTGCGCAGCCATTTTTGTCTGTACTCCTTTGAGTGTCCCCTTTTTCTGTTGTTGCACTGTTGCTGTTTGCAACATATGTCTGAAGTGTATCAAGCGTGGCCAAAACAGCAGCCGCTTGGGCACCACATGCTTGACCAGACTTATGACGCCCTCTCATGCAGTCCGTTGGCAACAGCACTTAAAAGACCCACATCAAAGAACAAGGCAGACATCTCCTTGCTCCTCATCAGCTGGGATCTCCAACCCCACTATACCTCCAGTCCTCTCAGAAACCTGCACTGAATGGTTGTATGCAACAATGGCACCAACCTCCTCTCCGCCCTCTGACAGGGACACTTGACCCATGTTCCCTGTTTGGCTCACGTCCTGAATTTGGTGGTGCAGCTGTTCTTGAGCAGGTACCCTGGCTTACAGGATCTCCTGAGGCAGGCCAGGAAAGTCTGTGGTCATTTCCGCCGGTCATATAATGCCAATGCTCGGCTGGCTGACATTCAAAGAGAATGCAACCTGCCCAAGAACCGCCTCATTTGTGATATGCCCACCAGGTGGAACTCAACGTTGGCAATGCTGCAGAGGCTGCACACACAGCAGAGGGCCATAAATGAATACCTGTGTGAGTATGGCACCAGGACAGGGTCAGGGGATCTTGGCTTTTTTTCGCCATGCCAGTGGCTACTGATCAAGGATGCATGCACTGTCCTGTCACCATTTTAGGAGGCCACGAGGATGGTGAGCAGTGACAGTACATGTATGAGTGATACTGTCCCTCTTTTCTTACTGTTGGAGCATACGTTTCGTGGAATAATGGACAGGGCACTTGAGGCAGAACAGCGGGAGGAAGAGGAGGACTTCCTTACCTCTCAAGGTCCCCTTTATCCAGATACTAGTATTCCTGCAGGCCCGCCGATCACACAGGAAGAAGAAGAGGAGGAGGAGGATTGTGTCAGCATGGAAGTGGAGTATAACACTCAGCATCAGCAACAATCTTCAAGGGATTGTTTGCAGTCCCCAGAAACCCATGGAGTTGTACGTGGCTGGGAGGAGGTGGTTGAGGATCATGTGATCCTTAGTGACCCAGATAACTCAGGATCGAATGCCTCTGCAAACTTACGCTGCATGGCCTCCCTGATTCTGCAAAACCTGCAAAAGGACCCTAGGATTTGTGGTATCAAGGAGAGGGATCATTACTGGCTGGCAACCCTTCTTGATCCACGTTACAAGGGTAAGGTTGCAGAACTTATCCAGCCTTCGCAGAGGGAGCAGAGGATGAAACATCTTCGGGAGGCCTTGCAGAAAGGTTTGTGCAATGCGTTTCCAGAGCCTGGAAGGTTACAATTTCCTGGTGCTGGACAACGTGTTGCTGAGGCTTCATTCAGTCACAGAAAGAGGAAAAGAGAAGAAGGTGGGGAAGGTGGCTGGCTGACCGATGCCTTCAGACAATTCTTCAGTCCTCAGTGCCCAGGTCTGATCGGTTCCAGCAACCATCACCTGCGTCTGAATTACATGGTGCAGGAATATCTAGGGGCAAGATCAGACTTGGAGACCTTTCCACCAGAACATCCATTGGGTTACTGGGTCTTGAGGATGGACCATTGGCCAGAGCTTGCTCAATATGCAGTTGAGCTACTGGCCTGTCCTGCATCCAGCGTTCTTTCTGAACACACATTCAGTGCTGCTGGAGGCTTTGTAACCGATCACAGAGTGCGCCTGTCCACAGACTCTGTTGATCGGTTTACATTCATAAAAATGAATCAGTCTTGGATCACCAGCTACCAAGCACCTGATTCTGATGTAACCGATTGATTTTTCTATGGTTGTGGGATCCCTTGAAGACTGCATATGCTGAGAGACTATCCTATTATGCTGAGTGACTATCCTATTCCTCCTCAATCTTCATGATGATAGCTTCTAGGAATATTTTCGGTTCAGGGCACCACCACCGCTGCCTAAGGCTCCATTTTTCTGCCCCTGTTTAACAGGGGCATGTAATTACAATTTTTGACCTAATATTTCACAGCAGGGCCTGTTCCTGCGCTCAACAAAAGTATCTGTGAGGCTTTACAGTGTTGTGCCACCCCCACCACCCCCTAAGGCCCAATTTTTATGGCCCTGTTCAACAGGGGCGCGTAATTAGAATTCTTGATATAATATTTCACAGCAGGCCCCGTTCCAGCGCCCACCAAGAGTAACTGTGAGGGCTTACAGTATTCTGGCACCACCAACAGCTAAGGCCCAATTTTCCGCAGAGTGTATAGGGCAGGCCGTATAGTATATACAGGTGGTCCCCTATTTTCAAACATCCAACTTAAAAACGACTCCTACTTAGAAACGGAGGGAGACAACATAAAGTGAGAGGAAATTTACCCCTAGGAAGGGAAATTTTCTCCTGTAAGAGTTAATATGGGAAAAATGTGTCTTCACTGATGCTTTATCACCAATCCTTGTTTCCCTAATAACCCAAAATTTTCTAAATCCAATTGTCATTGGGACAGAAAGAGAGGTGAAATCTTCTGAACAAGGGCACAGACAGCAAAACAAATGTTACAGGGGTGATGATAACCCTTCTCTATGTTATCCAAAAAGCTTAAAAATAGATTTTTTGGCTGGAGATACACTTACAAAATGTACCTGTTCCAAATTACAAACAGATTCAACTTAAGAACAAACCTACAGTCCCTATCTTGTTTGTAACCCAGGGACCACCTGTATACTGCTATTGGACGAAAAATGGTTAAAACGACGCTTTGCCGGCAGTTCATCAGCGGTGCCCATTCAGTTCAGTATACACCACTCCTTCACCGCTCCAAAGATGTTGCTTGTAGGCCTTTTTTTAGCGTCCTGCCAGCGCACCGCTCCTCGGACTTTCACACTGGAGAGACAGGAGATGCTCTTTACAGGCTCTATGCAGGCACTATTTTTAGTGCTGTAGCGCCTGTAAAGCGCCTCAGTGTGAAAGGGGTCTTAAAGCAGATTTATGGCCAGGCGGGCTTTTCGTCCTACTGAGTAGATGTCATATGACGTCCTCACAAAAGGTGTTGCACGCACGGCCCCTGAGGCTGCACAGCGGTGCGATCTGTCACCTGCTATATCCAATGGACATATATGTACCATGGGATTAGCTCTGGCCAATCACAGCTAATCACAGCTAAGCACAACAAATTAAACAATGGATCAATATCATTCAGTAAAATGCTTAATTACAGCAATAAAATCATAATATGTAAAACAAAAAAAAAACCTGATCACTTCCCCAGAGTAGTACTATAGTAACATTATATTGCTCTGGTGACAGTGTGTTAAAAAGATATAAAAAAAGTAATAAAAAATAAAAAAATAAAATAAAATTGAAAAAAATGATAACTTTTTTTTGTCACCGGTCAGTGTCCCTGATCACTGCCACACCAGTTATATGATGACCCTGAACTGCATTCCAAAAAATTCTGACAAAAAATGACAGGTTCTAAAAACTCGCCATGCCTCTTACTAAATACATTGGACTGCCTACTTTCTAAAAATTTGTCATTTGGGGGATATCTGAACTGTCCTGACATTTTTGGGCCTCAAAAAATAAGATAGGCTGACAATACATCAGGATTGATCAATTTTCAGATATATACCATAGTTTGTGGACTGTATAACTTTCCTACAGACTAAATAATATTTACTGATTTGGGTTATTTTCACCAAAGAAATGTAGCAGAATAAATTTTGGCCTAAATTTATGAAGAACACTTATTTGTTTGCAAAATTTTATAACAGGAATGAAGAAAAAGGTGTTTTTTATTTTAAAGTTTTCAGTCTTTTTTTAGTTTATTTAGCAAAAGATTAAAAAAAAACAGTGGTGATTAACCCCTTCCCGACCAGGCGCTGCAGTTGTAATACGGCAGGTTGGCCCCCCTGGGCGAACCGACGTAACTGTACGTTGGTTCGCCTTTTGACCACTAGGGAGCGCGGATCTGTCAATGTAAACAGACAGATCTGTCAATGTAAACAGGCAGATCTTTGTGCTGTCAGGGGTGAGGAAAGCGATATGTTGTTCATACTAAGTATGAACAACGATCGCTCTCCTCACCCAGTCAGTCCCCTCCCCCCACAGTTAGAATCATTCCCTAGGGAACACAGTTAACCCCTTGATCGCCCCCTATTGTTAACCGATTCCCTGGGGGTAGGCTGACAGAGAGGGTGTGGGCTGACAGAGAGGGGTAGGCTGACAGAGAGGGTATGGGCTGACAGAGAGGGGGGTGCTAACAGAGAGTGGATGGGCTGACAGAGAGGGTGAGGGCTGACAGAGAGGGGATGGGCTGACAGAGAGGGGGGTGCTGACAGAGAGGGTGAGGGCTGACAGAGAGGGGGTGGGCTGACAGAGAGGGGAGTGCTGACAGAGAGGGGGTGGGTTGACAGAGAGGGGGAGGGCTGACAGATAGGGGGTGCTGAAAGAGAGGGGGAGGGCTGACAGAGAGGGGGAGGGCTGACAGAGAGAAGGGTGCTGACAGAGAGGGCGTGGGCTGACAGAGAGGGGGTGGGCTGGCAGAGAGGGTGTGGGCTGACAGAGAGGGGGAAGGCTGACAGAGAGAGGGGTGCTGACAGAGAGGGTGTGGGCTGACAGAGAGGGGGGTGCTGACAGAGAGAGTGTGGGCTGACAGAGAGGGTGTGGGCTGACAGAGAGGGGGGTGCTGACAGAGAGGGGGTTGCTGACTGGGGGGTGGGCTGACAGAGGGGGGGTGGGCTGACAGAGAGGGGGGTGCTGACAGAGGGTGGGCTGACAGAGGGGGTGTGGGCTAACAGAGAGGGGGGTGCTGACTGGGGGTGGGCTGACAGAGAGGGGGGTGCTGACTGGGGGGTAGGCTGACAGAGAGGGTGTGGGCTGACAGAGAGGGGTAGGCTGACAGAGAGGGTATGGGCTGACAGAGAGGGGGGTGCTAACAGAGAGTGGATGGGCTGACAGAGAGGGTGAGGGCTGACAGAGAGGGGGTGGGCTGACAGAGAGGGGGGTGCTGACAGAGAGGGTGTGGGCTGACAGAGAGGGGGTGGGCTGACAGAGAGGGGGGTGCTGACAGAGAGGGGGTGGGTTGACAGAGAGGGGGAGGGCTGACAGATAGGGGGGTGCTGAAAGAGAGGGGGAGGGCTGACAGAGAGGGGTTGGGCTGACAGAGAGAAGGGTGCTGACAGAGAGGGTGTGGGCTGACAGAGAGGGGGTGGGCTGGCAGAGAGGGTGTGGGCTGACAGAGAGGGGGAAGGCTGACAGAGAGAGGGGTGCTCACAGAGAGGGTGTGGGCTGACAGAGAGGGGGGTGCTGACAGAGAGAGTGTGGGCTGACAGAGAGGGTGTGGGCTGACAGAGAGGGGGGTGCTGACAGAGAGGGGGTTGCTGACTGGGGGGTGGGCTGACAGAGGGGGGGTGGGCTGACAGAGAGGGGGGTGCTGACAGAGGGTGGGCTGACAGAGGGGGTGTGGGCTAACAGAGAGGGGGGTGCTGACAGGGGGTGGGCTGACAGAGAGGGGGGTGCTGACTGGGGGGTAGGCTGACAGAGAGGGTGTGGGCTGACAGAGAGGGGTAGGCTGACAGAGAGGGTATGGGCTGACAGAGAGGGGGGTGCTAACAGAGAGTGGATGGGCTGACAGAGAGGGTGAGGGCTGACAGAGAGGGGGTGGGCTGACAGAGAGGGGGGTGCTGACAGAGAGGGTGTGGGCTGACAGAGAGGGGGTGGGCTGACAGAGAGGGGGGTGCTGACAGAGAGGGGGTGGGTTGACAGAGAGGGGGAGGGCTGACAGATAGGGGGGTGCTGAAAGAGAGGGGGAGGGCTGACAGAGAGGGGTTGGGCTGACAGAGAGAAGGGTGCTGACAGAGAGGGTGTGGGCTGACAGAGAGGGGGTGGGCTGGCAGAGAGGGTGTGGGCTGACAGAGAGGGGGAAGGCTGACAGAGAGAGGGGTGCTGACAGAGAGGGTGTGGGCTGACAGAGAGGGGGGTGCTGACAGAGAGAGTGTGGGCTGACAGAGAGGGTGTGGGCTGACAGAGAGGGGGGTGCTGACAGAGAGGGGGTTGCTGACTGGGGGGTGGGCTGACAGAGGGGGGGTGGGCTGACAGAGAGGGGGGTGCTGACAGAGGGTGGGCTGACAGAGGGGGTGTGGGCTAACAGAGAGGGGGGTGCTGACAGGGGGTGGGCTGACAGAGAGGGGGGTGCTGACTGGGGGGTAGGCTGACAGAGAGGGTGTGGGCTGACAGAGAGGGGTAGGCTGACAGAGAGGGTATGGGCTGACAGAGAGGGGGGTGCTAACAGAGAGTGGATGGGCTGACAGAGAGGGTGAGGGCTGACAGAGAGGGGGTGGGCTGACAGAGAGGGGGGTGCTGACAGAGAGGGTGTGGGCTGACAGAGAGGGGGTGGGCTGACAGAGAGGGGGGTGCTGACAGAGAGGGGGTGGGTTGACAGAGAGGGGGAGGGCTGACAGATAGGGGGGTGCTGAAAGAGAGGGGGAGGGCTGACAGAGAGGGGTTGGGCTGACAGAGAGAAGGGTGCTGACAGAGAGGGTGTGGGCTGACAGAGAGGGGGTGGGCTGGCAGAGAGGGTGTGGGCTGACAGAGAGGGGGAAGGCTGACAGAGAGAGGGGTGCTGACAGAGAGGGTGTGGGCTGACAGAGAGGGGGGTGCTGACAGAGAGAGTGTGGGCTGACAGAGAGGGTGTGGGCTGACAGAGAGGGGGGTGCTGACAGAGAGGGGGTTGCTGACTGGGGGGTGGGCTGACAGAGGGGGGGTGGGCTGACAGAGAGGGGGGTGCTGACAGAGGGTGGGCTGACAGAGGGGGGGTGGGCTGACAGAGAGGGGGGTGCTCACAGGGGGGTGGGCTGACAGAGGGGGGGTGCTGACAGGGGGGTGGGGTGACAGAGGGGGGGTGGGCTGACAGAGGGGGTGGGCTGACACAGAGGGGGGTGGGCTAACAGAGAGGGGCGGGCTTACAGAGAGGGGCACGCTGACAGGCTGGTGGAAGGGCAGATAACAGACCTCAGTCAAGAGGAGATACATCGCGCGCCAGGCAGGGAGGCGGGACTCCGGGCGGCCGAGATCACCCACAGTCCAGCCCAGCCCCGCCTCCACATGTGACCAGTCACCACCTCCACCGGGCCAATCACAGACCCTTATGTCCGCCGCCTGCACAGCCAATCACAGAGCGCCCGCTGCCCAGCCCTCGTATGTGACAGTGAGTGTAACACTGATGTCGGTGGGCACGGGAATCGGGATGCGCCGGGGCCACTGCTCACATGATAGCTGAGGATCATGTCTGTATGCAGCCGTGCTGCATAACTAAGCAGGGAGAAGAGGTGAGCACTGCGGGGGTGGGGGGGGGGGGGTGAGGGAGGTGGCGGTCTAATGGCTCAGTGCCTGTACATGCCTGCTCATCTCTCCTCCACCTCCAATGCCACCTGCTGCAGCCGCGACCCGCCCGCTCGTCTCTCCTCCACACCCGCTGAGACTCGGGGCTATGGGCTCCACATTCGGGGCTCCAGCCTCGATAGCCACCCCCTGGCGACACCTCTGCCTATAGGTAAGCCTTATTATTGGCTTACCTATAGGTAAAATTCAAAGATGGAAGTTTACTTCCTCTTTAACAAAGTCAGCATCCAACAGCCATGTGGCACTTTGACAGAGCCAAAGAGCACCTGCAGTGCTGTGATCATTATAATGATGATGATCATAGGCACACAGTGGGGAGTTTAGGGACTCTACCTTCCTTCTACAGTAGTCAGTGTCACTGTGTGTGCTGCTGCTTGCCTGAAGCTGTGCACCGCCACCCGCCAGTGGATTAGGCATCCTCACAGCCGCCCGCCTGTCTTACATTAGTCTCTCCCTCATTCTGAGGCACTTACTGAGGGAACGGTATACAGGAGTGTGGTTTAGGTTTAGCAAAATCCTTTGTATTTATTTAGACAGAAATGATTGCCTGGGCCCCCTGTTGAGCTGATGGGGCCCAGGCCCAGTACAACAGGACTGGTTGTACTGCCTTATCAGCAGCCCTGGGTCTGAGTAACACATAAAATAGGAGCCTAATTTTGTGTGGACAAGTACATTTGGCATGCTCATACATTTACCAGCAGGGAATGCAGAGAAGCCACGATGTTGAAAGTTCTGGAGGAATGCTCTGTGGAGCAGTACAACATGAGCAATGATGAGCATGCATTTAATTTTACAAGTGAGGCATGGGTGGGTAGAACTCATTCACAGATATGGCTGGGAATTTGCAGCAGTACTGTTGTTAATACAGCAGAAAAGAATTTGCAGGACTATGATGCAGGTTATGTGACTGATTTAGTATCAGATGCAAATACTGCTGACTAGGGATGAGATTCGGATTCTGGTTAAATGTGAGCTCGACCTGAACCCAGCCAGTTTGCAGTTTGGTGAACCACCAAATAAACTGGGCATGTTTGGCCAGTTTTCCCACCTGAATCCCTGGCTCCTAGAATTTAAACAAACCAGCTGGTAATCATGGGCAACATCAGTGGCCAAATATGGTCATGACCTTGACATGGGGAATGGGGCTGTTGTTGACTGCGGGGGGATGATAGATCTACATTGTTGGATGCTGTGATTGATGATGGATTTACATCGAGGGACATTTATATTTTTGTAACCCACGTCTTTTTTTCTGTGTAATGTGTACTGTCTCCTAAAATAAACAGAGATGTGGGGTTCCCCTTAAAATTCCAACCAGGCCCTTATTGATACACACAGCCATGGTCGTCAGGAAAGGGAGGGCAGCAAGCATCTGGCTCCCTCTTCCTGTACCATATCAAGCCACATGCCTTTCAACATTGGGAGTTAACCTTACAAGGGGGGTGGGCAAGTCTCCCTTCTTGGAAGGCACCCTGTCCCTAGGGATGAGCTTCGTGTTTGAGTCGAACCCATGTTCGACTCGAACATCGTCTGTTCGGTCGTTTGCCGAATTGCGAATGATATGGGCCGTTCACGCCAAATTCGAGTGGCGCGTCACGGCCCATAATTCACTGCAGCATAGCAGTGCATTGCTGGCTGATGATTGGCCAAGCATGCACTATGACCTGCATGCTTGGCCAATCACAGCACCGTCTGTATAGAGAGCTGTAATTGGCCAAAGCCAGGGTGGCTTTGGCCAATTATGGCTCAGGGGGTTTAGTACACGCCCAACACTATATAAGGCCGCCTGCACGTCGGCCCTGTGTAGTGTGTTCCGGCGTTGAGAGACAGAGACAGAGAGACAGTGTCATTTGATTTAAGTTAGATAGATTAGGCAGGACAGTCAGTTAGCTGCACTTACAGTGTATTGTGTATATATATGCATCCCAGGTGTTGTATACATATATATACATATATACACCGTATTCAGCTTATCTAGATCTGTTCTTGTTATTCTCTTCCTACTGACAGGCAGGCAGGTGTTGTTACAGCATTTACAGCTACCTGAAGAAAATTGCTGGTGTTCTTCTGATCCTATTAGTACCACAGTCAGGCAGCTACAGTATTTACAGTTAGTGTAGTGCGTCCTCTGCACAGTGTTCAGCTAAAGCTACCTGTAGAAGATTGGGGGTGTTTTTCTGATCCTATCACTACCGCAGGCAGCTACATTATTTACAAGTTAGTGTAGTGCGACCTCTGCACAGTGTTCAGCTAAAGCTACAAGTTAGTGTAGTGCGACCTCTGCACAGTGTTCAGCTAAAGCTACAAGTTAGTTTAGTGCGACCTCTGCACAGTGTTCAGCTAAAGCTACAAGTTAGTGTAACGCAACCTCTGCACAGTGTTCAGCTAAAGCTACGAGTTAGTGTAGTGTGAACTCTGCACAGTGTTCAGCTAAAGCTACGAGTTAGTGTAGTGCGACCTCTGCACAGTGTTCAGCTAAAGCTACAAGTTAGTGTAGTGCGACCTCTGCACAGTGTTCAGCTAAAGCTACAAGTTAGTGTACTGCAACCTCTGCATAGTGTTCAGCTAAAGCTACCTGTAGAAGATTGGTGGTGTTTTTCTGATCCTATCACTGCCGCAGGCAGCTACATTATTTAAACGTTAGTGTAGTGCGTCCTCTGCACAGTGTTCAGCTAAAGCTACCTGTAGAAGGATGGTGGTGTTTTCCTGATCCTATCACTACCGCAGGCAGCTACATTATTTAAAACTTAGTGTAGTGCGTCCTCTGCACAGTGTTCAGATAAAGCTATGAGTCAGTGTAGTGCGACCTCTGCACAGTGTTCAGCTAAAGCTACAAGTTAGTGTAGTGTGACCTCTGCACAGTGTTCAGCTAAAGCCACCTGTAGAAGATTGGTGGTGTTCTTATACTAATAATTATACAGGCAGGCAGTTGATTTTGCTAGCTGCAGTATCAGTATATATATATATATATATATATATATATATATATATATCTCAGCTTAGTGCAGCTACATCTCACTGCAAGCCATTAGTATGTCTGGAAGGCCAACAAGGAGATGCAGACAGTCACAAACCAATAAAAGAGAGCAAGCAGGCTCTGTGTCTAGAGGCAACAGTGCTGGTCGTGGACACGGTGCATCCTCATCAGCACGTGGCCGTGGGACACGCTTGGCCTTTTTTTCAGCAGCTGGCCGTGTTGAGCCGCAACATGCGGAAGATTTGGTTGAGTGGATGACCAACCGTCCTCATCCTCCTCATCCTCTCTCACCCATGCTCAGGGTACTTTGTCTGGCAAAGCAGCTGCCAACCCGGCCTCTTCCCTCGGCTCAATGGAATCAGTCACTACTTCCCTAGCCCCACCATGTCCTCCCAAGGAGTCCCCCGAACTGTTTGACCACAGTGTTGGGTACATGCTCCAGGAGGATGCCCAGCGTTTTGAAGGCTCCGATGATGGTACTTAGCTAGAGGAAGGCAGTAACATGAGCCCAGACAGAGGGGGTGCTCAGGAAGGACAGCAATCTGGCAGTCATGTTGCCCCTGCTGCAGCATACTGCCAGGTTTGCTCCAGTGATGAGGAGGGATGGGATGGTGAGGTCACTGACTCCATGTGGCAGCCTGGTAGGAGAGAGGAGGAGGAGGCACATCACCAACGAGGCAGGATGCCCTCCAGGGGCCAGCTTAAGGGCAGCACACTGACTGCATCACCCTGCAAAGCTCCGCATGTGCAGGGTGCTGCTGTCTGCGCGTTATTCCAAAAGTTCTTTGGTGTGGGCCTTTTTTGAGACGAGTGCATCAGATTGCACCGCTGCTATTTGCAACATATGTCTCAAGCGTATCTCGCGTGGCCAAAACATCTCCCGCTTGGGCACCACATGCTTGACCAGACATATGTTGACCTGCCATCCAGTTCTTTGGCAAGCGTACCTAAAAGACACACCCACACCAAAGAACAAAGAGGACCTCTCTTTGCTCCTCATCAGCTGAGATCTACAACCCCACTGTACCTTCAGTCCCCTCTGAGACCTGCACTGAGAGGAATGAAGGTGTAGAATTAGGTGTGTCACAGCCAAGTACTTGTGGGCAATCTGCTATCGGTACACCGACGTCAGATTGTACCAGGCAAATTTCCCTGCCCCAGCTGCTGCACCCCCGAAAGAAGTTCGCACCCAGCCATCCACATGCCCAGCGGTTGAATTCTAGCTTGGCAAAATTGCTAGCACTTCAACTGCTACCTTTTCAGTTGGTAGACTCTGCCCCCTTCCGTGAGGTTGTGGAATGTGCGGTTCCTCAGTGGCAGGTACTCAAACACCACTTTTTCTCAACAGAAGGCGATTCCGGCTCTCTACCGGCATGTGGAAGGCAATGTCCATGCCTCGCTGGACAGGGCGGTTAGCGGTAAGGTGCATATTACCGTTGACTTTTGGTTCAGCAGGCATGGACAGGGACGTTACCTAAGTTTCATGGCGCATTGGGTGACTCTGCTGGCAGCTGGGAAGGATTCAGGACAAGGTGCAGTAGTGTTGGAGGTTGTTCTGCCACCACGCCTCCAAAATGCTACTAGTGGTGATTCTGACACACCTCTCTCCTCCACCCCCTTCTCTTCTTCTTCCTCCTTGGCCTCTTCCTGTGCTTTGTCCACGGAACCAGCGGTGCTTCGTAGGCGTGTAAGGGGCTACGCAACTAAGCAGGCCAAAAGATGCCATGCGGTGCTTGAGATGGTGTGCTTGGGGGACAGGAGCCACACTGGGGCAGAGGTTCTGTCAGCTCTGCAGGGGCAGGTTCAGAGGTGGTTGATGCCACGCCAACTTAAGGCAGGAATGGTGGTTTGCGACAATGGCACCAACCTCCTCTCCGCCCTCCGACAGGGACAAATGACCCATGTGCCCTGTTTGGCTCACATCCTTAACTTGGTGGTGCAGCAGTCCTTGGGCAGGTACCTGGGCTTACAGGATGTCCTGAGGCAGGCCAGGAAAGTCTGTGTGCATTTCCACCGGTCATATAATGCCAGTGCTCGGCTGGCTGACCTCCAAAAGGAATTTAACCTGCCCAAGAACCGCCTAGTCTGTGACATGCCCACCAGGTGGAACTCAACGTTGGCTATGCTGCAGCGTCTGCACATGCAGCAGAGGGCCATCAATGAGTACCTGTGCGACTATGACACCAGGACGGGGTCAGGAGAGCTTGTTTTTTTTTCCCCGCGCCAGTGGGCCATGATCAGGGATGCATGCACTGTCCTGTCACCATTTGAGGAGGCCACGAGGATGGTGAGCAGTGACAGTGCATGCATCAGTGACACTATCCCCCTTGTCCACCTGTTGGAGCACACGCTGCGTGGAATAATGAACAGGGCACTTGAGGCAGAACAGAGGCAGGAAGAGGAGGACTTCCTTAGCTCTCAAGGCCCCCTTTATCCAGACAGTGTTCCTGCGTGCCCGCCGACCACACAGGAAGAGGAGGAGGAGGAGGAGGAGAAGGAGGAAGAGGAGGATTGTGTCAGCATGGGGGTGGAGCCTGGTACTCAGCATCAGCAGCAGTCTTTAGGGGATCATTTACAGTCCCAAGAAACCCATGGACTTGTACGTGGCTGGGAGGAGGTGGCTGCGGATCATGTCGTCCTTAGTGACCCAGAGGACTCCGGACCGAATGCTTCAGCAAACCTACGCTGCATGGCCTCCCTGATCCTGCAAAGCCTGGGGAAGGATCCTCGTATTCGTGGTATCAAGGAGAGGGATCAATACTGGCTGGCAACCCTCCTTGATCCACGTTACAAGGGTAAGGTTGCGGACCTTATCTTGCCGTCGCAGACAGAGCAGAGGATGAAACATCTTTGGGAGGCCTTGCAGAAAGGTCTGGGCAACGCGTTCCCAGAGACTGGGAGGTTACAAATTCCTGTTCCTGGACAACGTGTTGCTGAGGCATCGGTCAGTCAAAGAAGGAGCAGTGGAGAAGGTGGCCGTCTGACCGATTCGTTCAGACAATTTTTTAGTCCGCAGCCCCAAGGTATGATCGGTTCCAGCAACCATCGCCAGCGTCTGTTTTACATTGTGCATTAATACCTAGAGGCAAGATCTGCCTTTGACACCTTTCCCACTGAAAATCCTCTGGGTTACTGGGTCTTGAGGATGGATCACTGGCCAGAGCTTGCACAGTATGCAATTTAGCTACTGATCTGTCCTGCATCCAGCATTCTTTCGGAACGCACATTCAGTTCAATTTTTCAGCCCCATGTGTAATTACAATTTTTGATGCAATATTTTGCAAGGAGGGTTCGTTGCTGCACTCAACTAGAGTATTTGTGAGTTGTTGCAGTGTTGTGGCACCAGCACCAGTGCCTAAGGCCCAATTTTTCAGCCCCTGTTTAGCAGGGGCGTGTAATTACAATTTTTGATGCAATACTTTGCAGCAGGGCTTGTTCCTGCGCTCCAACTAGAGTATCTGTGAGGGGTTGCAGTGTTGTGGCGTCAGCACCAGTGCCTAAGGCCCAATTTTTCAGCCCCTGTTTAGCAAGGGCGTGTAATTACAATTTTTGATGCAATATTTTACAGGAGTGCTCATTCCTGTGCTCCAACTAGAGTATCTGTGAGGGGTTGCAGTGTTGTGGCACCAGTGCCTAAGGCCCAATTTTTCTCCCCCTGTTCAACAGGGATATGTAATTACAATTCTTGATTTAATATTTCACAGCAGGGCCCATTTCTGCGCCCACCAAGAGTAACTGTGAGGACTTACAGTATTGTGGCACCAGCACCACCACCACCAAAGGCCCAATTTTTATGACCCTGTTCAACAGGGGCATGTAATTACAATTCTTAATCTAATATTTCACAGCAGAGCCCGTTCCTGCGCCC
The DNA here is from genome assembly GCA_037952925.1 of Lithobates clamitans. Lineage (NCBI taxonomy): Eukaryota > Metazoa > Chordata > Amphibia > Anura > Ranidae > Lithobates > Lithobates clamitans. The sequence continues at coordinate 1,876,622 of JBBGZY010000291.1, forward strand.
ACCAAGAGTAACCGTGAGGGCTTACAGTGTTGTGGCAACACCAACACCTAAGGCTCCAAATTCTGCAGAGTATATAGAGCAGGCCCCTACTTTCAAACATCCAACTTACAAACGACTCCTACTTGCAAATGGAAGGAGAAAACAGGAAGTGAGATGAAATCTACCCCTAGGAAGGGCAATTCTCTCCTGTAAGAGTTAATATGGGAAAAACATGTCTCCTTACCACTGATGCTTTATCACCAATCCTTGTTTCACTAAAAACCCCAAATTGTCAAAAAACATTTGTCATTGGGACAGAAAGTGAGGTAAAATCTTCCGAAGAGGTGCACAGACAGCAAAACAAATGTCACAGGGGTGATAACCCTTCCCTATGTTTTCCAAAAAGCTTAAAAATAGATTTTTTGGCTACAGCTACACTTTAAAAATGTACCAGTTAAAAATTACAAACAGATTCTACTTAACAACAAACCTACAGTCCATGTCTTGTTTGCACTGCCTGTATACTGCTGTTCAGAGGGCCTTTTTTTAATTTGGGTGCGGAGTTCCCCATAATATCCATACAAGACCCAAAGTGCCTGGTAATGGACTGGGGGGGGGGGGGGGGGGTTACCCATGTCATTTTTCTCACTGATTTTCATCCATATTACCGGGACCGGACACTACATTAAAGCCGTAAGCAGTTTTAAATGACTTTTAGTCCTTTAAAAATGTCATTTTGTGCAGGGACTGTTCTAAGCACGGGAAACACGCGCCACTTTACAGGCATAGTATAGACACCCCCCAGGTACGATATTTAAAGGAATATTTCACTTTTTTTTCACTTTAAGCATCATTAAAATCACTGCTCCTGAAAAAATTGACGTTTTTAAAACTTTTTTTTGCATTGATACATGTCCCCTGGGGCAGGACCCGGGTCCCCAAACCATTTTTAGGACAATACCATGCAAATTAGCCTTTAAAATTAGCACTTTTGATTTCGAACGTTCGAGTCCCATAGATGTCAATGGGGTTCTAAAGTTCGCACAAATTTTTGGTCCGTTCACAGGTTCTGGTGCGAACCGAACCGGGGCTTGTTCGGCTCATCCCTACTTGTCCCAATGTTGAGGGACAGAGGCCTCTTCCCACATCCAATGTTCCAAGAAGATGTAGAGTCTGTTAATCCCCTTATAATAAGGGGCCCCCAGATATTCACTTCCCCAAGGAAATGAGAATAGACATACATTAGTACCCCTTACACATTGTCACAAAAAAGTTAAAAGCAAATAAAGACACCCACACCATAAAGTCCATTATTGCAAAGTAATTTAAAAAATATTTCACAATGTAAATCCCTCTTCATCATGTTGTCCAGCGTAGATCCATGTATCATGGATCAATGTAGACTTCAGTGGGAGTTTGGCACTAAACTTGGGGTTCACAAACTTACTGCTTAGTTCTGAACCCGTCCAGCTTCTCTCATTCTTACTGCTGACCATCCATTTTGTAAATGCATCAGTGCATAACCATACCCAGGTAAACCGAAAAAGGACAAATCAATTTGAGGCACAGCCAGCTCTGCATTACCGGTTGATTTTTCCTCTTTCCTGAACTTTAAAATCAGAGCGAGGTATTTGATAGATGTAATTACAAAATTTCTTGCCAATGGTGAAAAATGTCAGCATTCCAGTCTTGCCAGCAAAATTCGATTTCCCACCGTGATAAACAACAAAGTTTACCTTTTAAAATCTTTGAAAGTAAGTGTTAGTATGTTCACAGCAATCTATGCCTTTGTGATCTTTCTTAGCAAATGTTTCTTTTCGTATTTGGAAAGATTTTTCATATCTTTTTATTTTCTAAGAAAGATAATTTTCTACAGTTTCTCAAATGGATATCTTCTATATATATTCTCCAATATATTGAATATTCTGGAGTCTTTATCATCTTTTTCCTAAGGGGAAAAACCCAGTGTAAATAGCCTTGCCAGATTAAACATTTTTCACCAATGATATACAGGTATATCGGCATCATTATTTTCAAAAGAGGTAAGTTGAAAGAAATTTACTCAAGATGGCAGCATTTTCCAGTTATATCAGGTTCAGGGATCTGCCACTTTGTATTCTTCATTTTTCTCACTCCAATTCTCTCTGTTTCAAAATGTTATAAACTGAAGAAAATGGCTGATAAGCAGCTAAAATATATTAAAATACATATTTTTTTTTAGGTACTGATATAGCACCATCAATTTACACAGCACTTTACATATACATTGTACATTCACATCAGTCCCTACCCTCAAGGAGCTTACAATCTAAGGTACCTAACTCACATTCATACATACACATTCTATGGCCAATTTAGACAGAATCCAATTAACCTACTGGCATGTCTCTGGAGTGTGGGAGGAAACTGGAGTACCCAGAGAAAACGCACGCAGACACAGGGAGAACATACAAACTCCAGGCAGGTAGTGTGGCTGGGATTTGAACCAGCAACCCTGCTGCTGCTAGGTGAAGGTGCTAACCACTACACCACTGTGCCACCCATATAGCAGTAATAGAGTCTTTCACCATGTCATCCATTAATCAATGTAGAAAGTTAAAAAAAATAGCACAAAAGACATTACTTACTATCACTGGGATGAGCCCCTTGTGCTGATGGCTTCTACTTTAGTTGAAATCTTCCTTCTCCAATCCCCCCCACTACCACTGTTGCCATAATCTTCCAATGAATGAAGAATGATCTATGCATGAAGGACATGCTCGGCATTTTTTAGGCACTGCCGAGATTATAGAGGCACACACTCATTTTGGTAGCAAATTTATTAATGTGGAATGTATGTTCCTCTCTAAAGAACATTTTTATCAAGTTGTTATGGGTAAAGTCCCTTAAAGTTTTTAAAACAAAAGCTGATGATTATACAAAAATCCTTTCAGTGGTAAATGTTTTTTCTCAACCCTATAACTGCCACTTTTACAGGACAGCTTGGTCTGTTGAAGGAAGTTGAAACTGGATCAACAGGAGAAAATAAATTAGTAAAAGCTCAATAAAAGAAAACTAATGCTGCCACCTCATTTAAGGATTGGTAAGCTGCAGTATATTAAATTGTTGCTTTTGGGTTTAAATATGTTTTAACTGCTTGCCGACCTGCTTACGCCGATATACATCGGCAGAATGGCACTCCTGCACAAACTGACATACCTGTACGTCAGGCTGCAGAAGCAGGATATCGGGCGTGTGCCCATGGCGCCCCACGGGAGCGTGCCCGCAGGTCCCGTGGACTTGATGTCTGCCAGCGACCCGCGATCTCGGCGAGGAGAGGCAGAACGAGGAAATATAAACAAGGCATTTCCCTGTTATGCCTAGTGACATGACAGAGATCTTCTGTTTCCTGTCATCGGGAAAAGTGATCCCTGTCATGTCAGTGGTAGTTCACCCCCCTACAATTAGAACATGCTAGGGAACACAATTAGCCCCTTGATCGCCCCCTAGTGTTTAACCCATTCCCTGCCAGTGACATTTATACAGTAATCAGTGGCTATTTTTAGCTCTGATCGCTGTATAAATGTCAATGGTCCCAAAAGAGTGTCAAAAATGTCTGATCTGTCTGCCGCAATGTCGCATTCCTGATAAAAATCGCTGATCACTGCCATTACCAATAAAAAAATAAATAAAAATGCCATAAATCTATCCCCTATTTTGTAGACGCTATAACTTTTGCGCAAACCAATCAATATACACTTATTGCGATTTTCTGTTTACCAAAAATATGTAGAAGAATACTACATACATACTACATATCGGCCTAAACTGAGGAAGAATTTTTTTTGGGGGGATATTTATTATAGCAAAAAGTAAAAAATATTGCTTTTTTTTCAAAATTGTCGGTCTTTTTATGTTTAAAGCGCAAAAAATAAAAACCGCAGAAATGATCAAATACTACCAAAAGAAAGCTCTATTTGTGGAAAAAAAAGGACGTTGATTTTGTTTGGGTACAGCGTTGCACGACCGTGCAATTGTCAGTTAAAGCGTCGCAGTGCCGTATCGCAAAAAATTCTCTGGTCATTAAGGGGTAAAATCAGGCTGAGGTTGTCTCTTCCACTACCTCACACTCCACAGCTCCACTCTCTCGCGGCACTTCTGCAGCAGTGGACACATATACTATCTATATTGCTCCTCACTACACGGGCCAGAGCAGCACACTAATTTTCCGTGGGTCTCTTGAAAGATAAAACCCTTACCCATTGAGATTTACCCTGCTGCCCTGCTGCTCAAATACTTTGTTGGAGATAGATGAGTTATTGACTTTCTCCCATCCTTCACAGTGCTCAGGCCTTGTGATTGGTTGCTTAGAAGGCATTCACATGTGTCATTACATCACATATCCCTAAAAGAAGAGGTTTATTAGAAGATAACATTAAAAAGTCAGGAAGAACAAATATAGTGAGAAGAGTGCAGTCAGAGAACATTAAACCGGGCATTCTGTCAAAGCAAGGCGCTCTCCCTGAAAATCAGTGACTGCAAATAATTATGAACAAGCCGACAACTGTGGAGCAGGTTGCCCTCTTAACCAGTATGCTGCAGTAGGTTTTGCTGGGTTCTATGTCTTCAAAATATACTTCCAGTCTTTGAAATCTGGCCACATCTCACAATATTTCTGGCCATATCAATGGTCAGTGATTGATTCCTTGGGTCTTCTTCGATGTGTGTTGAGGCACGTTTTCTTTGGTGCTGCTCATTGAATCCTCCAGACAGGATGCTCTCACCAAAGGAATTGTGTTCATTCTGCAAACCTGGCCAAACCATAAAAGTCTGCCTTTTATGTCGACTGAAGGTTGATGGTCGCAACTTGTCTCATTCAATTGACGATCACGAAGAGTGTCATCCAAAGTCTGTCTCAGTCATCACATTTGGAAGACCTCAAGCTTATTCATGTCAAATTTGAGCAGATAATCATGGGGGGAGGGGGGGAGGGGGGCAAAGGCAAGTAAGTATAGGTGGTTTGATCAGTCCAATTACTGATCAGTTCCTGACCATACTCCTGTAAGGTGTAATTGCTGTAACCAAGGTAAATAGCATATAATGGTTGGATGAGGACCTGGGAAAGGGGAAGGGATCTACGGTATAGGGTTACCGGAGGGGGAAAGAGGTTACCTTAGCAATTAATGGTCAGTACGTGGGAAGGTGGTATCAAAGGTAACAATTTATTAATTCATTATAAAATAACCTGGGTGAGGTGAACATACAGACGTAAAATTATTGCACTATAGAATACATGAGACTCTAAGTCTAGGTTTGCTTAAAAATGGACTAACAAGCACGACAAATAACACACACATAGAACACACTACGGCACAGACACTGTCTGGACTGTTATATGATGCTCGGCAGCCAGGCAGTCAGATTAGGTCATGGCAGTTTTAGGTATGGGCCAATGGAAAATTTAGTGGGATGTGCTGCCGAGAAGCATATAAGTGGAGCGGGGAGGGGGGAGGTGACACGGGGAAAGGGGGGGTTTAGATGTTCACCAGGGGGATGGCTGGGCTGGACTTGGCAGTTGAAGGTGTCCTGTAGAGTTATAAACAAACTGGATAGTCAATAGCAATAAAGCTACAAGTCTATACACGATGAGATTCAATCATGCAGTGTAAGCAGTGGTAATAGTCCAGATTGTTAAATAGAACTCGGTATACACTGTGATCAGCAGGCTTCAGTGCTATGCATGGAATGCAATAAGGTGCGGTATAGGGTGCTCCAATAAGCGTATGGCAGATGCAGGACCAGAGCTATGCATAAAGCTGTATAATGTCCCCGACTTAAATGAGTTATGGATTGCTCATACTTTACCCTCCGCAAGGATTCCTGGAGGCTGGTTCACTGGTCGTGCCGAGGATGACTCACAAGATCCAGAGAATTGCCGAGCCAGCACTGTGGCAGCAGCCGTTTGTCGCCTTGGAAGTATCCTGCCGTGACCAATATTGAAGGAAATCCCTTGCTGGGCACTGGTCACATAGACAGCTAGAGGTGGTGTCAGCGTGTGCTGTGGGCTAAGTGATGCCTCGCAGCTGTGCAGCTCCTCGCACTCCGTCCGCTAGATAGACAGCGCTGATGCCGGTGATGACGTCAACGCGTTTCGCTGTTGCGTGGTAGCGTAGCTTCTTTCTGAAAACGAAATTCCGAAACGAAATATTTCAGTGTGCACATGTCTAATATTTGGTCAATTATGATTTGATTTTATGGGTTTTTGTAAGTTCTACTGTAGGTTATTAGTGTCTAATAAAGTTATTTTTCTTTATCATTATATGTGTCAGGCAACTTTGCTGGGTCTCCTATACCAGGGGTGTCCAAACTTTTTTCAAAGAGGGCCAGATTTGATGAAATGAACATGCGTGAGGGCCCACCATTTTGCCTGACATTATTTGAACCATTAAAATTCAGTCTTATGCCCCGTACACACGGTCGGATTTTCCCATGGAAAATGTCCGATCGGAGCGTGTTGTCGGAAATTCCGACCGTGTGTGGGCTCCATCGGACATTTTCCATCGGATTTTCCGACACACAAAGTTGGAGAGCAGGAGATAAAATTTTCCGACAACAAAATCCGATCGCGTCAATTCCGACCGTGTGTGGCCTGTTCCGACGCACAAAGTGCCACGCATGCTCAGAAGAAATTCCGACACGGAACAGCTCGTTCTGGTAAACTTAGCATTCGCAATAGATACAGCACTTTTGTCACGCTGCAATGTCAAAAATGGTTTAATACAGCGCACTCTATACTTCTTTATAATGTGACAAGAATAAAGTAGTTTTGCTGCTCATATTCACACACACTTCTCACAAACTTTTTTTTTGTTTTTTTTTTTGGATTCCCTGAATATATTGTTATTTGTCACATCTGACAGAATGGTTTTTTTTTTGATTTTCAGCCATTTTTGGTTTTGATTTTATGTTTGTATTTTTTCCAAGGCTGATCTTTGTTTAATGTTGTTTTTAGTTTGACCCCAGAATATTTTTGTGTGTGTCAAGTTACCCCAACACCATTGATATCTTTTATTATTTAATCTCAAGGAGATTGTTTGTTGTTGTTGTCCCTTGTTAATTTCACATTGTATTTTTAAAATGTACCTGAATCCTCACAAACTGTCCTTTTTGAAGTTAAACTTACATAGGCGAGTATAATTCAAACAAAAATTCCTTTATTAAGGGCTCAGAACCAAACAAAGAGGGAGGCAACACTGGATCAACAGGAGAAATTAGCGAAGCCTGGGACCCCCACGGCAGACATCAATTCTTGAACATCAAAATTGGTGGCCTGAGGAGTCCATATGTAAGGGAGGGCAGTCTGGTCCAGAAGTCCCAGAGATCCGGAAAGCAGCAGATGACATCTGTGTCCCCAGGCTGTGGTACCACAAGAGGCTGCATCTTTTGGCCGATCAGACTGGACCCAGGGTCCTCACTTTCTGGTCTTCCTTCCACGCTTCCTTCCCAGCTGTGGCTCTGCTGTTGGAGATGTGGCAGGAAGAGGAGTAGGACCTGGAGGAGGAGGAGGACTGGGAGGACCTGGAGGAGAAGAAGGAGGAGGAGGAGGACCTGCAGGAGGAGGAGGAGGAGGGGGACCATCGCAAAGGTGTGTCTGAGATGTAATTTGGCTCCTCATACCTTTGTTAAGAGCCTCCAATATGAGTGACTCACACATGACTTGTTGTCCCTCCTCCATCCTCTGCATTTTATAGGCAATGGGGGCAGCAATGTCCTCCTCCACGGTGTATGGTGCTCCCAGGACCTTTGTAGCCCTCCAAAAGAGTCCTCTGGCAGCCTCCTCTAGGGCACTCCTCCTCCTGCCACTTTCTCTTTCCAGGGGGAGGTGAGGGACCTGCAGATCAGGCAGCCGGCTCGGCCCAGCCACCTCCTGGCTGCGACTTCCCTGTGTATGAAAAAGGGACATGGTTTTAGTTTTTGCATCATCAATCACAATCATAAATTGGTACTACAAACTAACATCTAGTTAACATAATTTATTGGACAAGCAGAAATATTTAGAGGAATGCTATACCTGGCTCAATCTGGGCTCCTCCACATGTTGCCTGGAAGGCCCATTTTGGGAGTCAGAAGCCTCAGCTGGAGGGGAAGGAAGCGTAGAAGGAAGACTGGAGAGGGATGGCCTGGGTTCAGTCTGGCCTGCCAGAAAATGCAGCCTGTCGTAGTACCACATCCTGGGGATATAGATGTCATCTGCTGCTCCAGATCTCTGTGAATCCAGGACTTTCTGGCGCTCCCTCACATATGTGCTCCTCAGGCCACCAATTAAGATCTTCAAAAATGTGATGTCTGCCGTGGGGATCACCCGCTTCACAATTTTACACAATTGCTCCAGTGCTGCCTTCCTCTTTGCTTGGTTCTTGTAATGTGGGTGTTTAATCTCCCACAGACATGGCAGCTCCCTTAACATATCAATGAATAGTGACATGAAGTCATTATCTTTAACTAAGATATCCATGTTCACTGCAAGACACAACACAAGACAAAGCCTAATGTCAGACAAAACTCTCCTAATCTTGTTACAATATAGGCCTCAATCTAGAAGCAGTATAGGCACAAGTTTTTCTCTTACCTTCGTTCTTACGATCAGCGCGTCCAATGCTCCTTCCTCCGCTCACAGATCGTACGTAATATGCACGTGTGTTACGCTTTATATACACTGCGCATGCGTGTAACTCCGCCCGCCCCTGACGTTCTTTCTAGTCTATTCCCCGCCCCTTTTTGTTCGGTGCAGTGGGGGAAGAGCACATGGTGGAGTCACAGCAGGTGCGTGCTAATTATAGCAACGAGGAGGAGGAGGAGGAGGAGGAAAGCCCGGAGAAGAAACGTTCCGATCCAGAAGGAGACGATTTAAGGCCACAAATATGTCCTTTGGGGAGATGTTGGAGATGGTGGACATCCTGAAGAAGGCTGACTATGACGGAAAGTATGGGCCTTACCCCAACCCCAATATTAGAAAGGTTAAGATCATGGCGAAAGTGGTCAGGAGTCTGCACAGGAATTTCGGGGTACGACGATCGAAAGATCAGCTCAGGAAGCGGTGGTCGGACCTCAAATTACGAGAGCCAGAGCAGTACCGAAAGATCCGGAGAGTGCTGCAAAAAAGTAAGTAGTTGTGCTTGCTGTGTTCATATTCTTTTTGTCTTTATTACGTTCGTGCTGCTCCATATGCTTTACTTAATTGTACAGTTTCAAATGTCAATTTTAATGTTCATGGGCCCATTATTCATTCGTATCCAACATTTAGTTTACCCTCTAAAACACCATTGTTTAGGCCATATGCATTTTCCTACATTTTTTAAGGCCTACTTGGATGCAAAATATTTGGTTGTGTAGATGGGTTTGTTACTAGAATGAAATGCAAACTAGATTCTGTGTAAGGAGAGGACACTGAGCAGCTGTTTTCACATCTGGACACTGGAGCACTATAGTGTGGGAAACAAGAACAACATTTTTTTTAGGGGGGACACACAGGTGCTCCAGTGTATACTATAGGGGGGTCTCCATCTGTGAAGCTTGTACAAAACAGGTAAAGTATTGCAGCTTGACAAAGGCCAATAAAAAAACGACATTTTGGAACTCTGCTAAAATTTACAATTGTACCCCACTTCCAAGCAATGTTTCCAATTTATAGATCTGCCATCAAATATCTGTGTGCTAATTATACCATTTTTGTTTTACATAGGGGAGAAAAGACTGGGAGGACACCCCTCATCCGAGGAGACCAGAGACCCCCTACCTATGGAAGAAGGTGAAATACCCCAAACACAAGCGGAGCAGGAGGTGGAATGTCAGCGAAATTTGGTTGTACGCAAAGCACACAGCCAAATCTCCTGTTAATAACAATTTTGTCTAATGATATAAGTGCATCTCACCTTTTGATCGTATCTATCCTCTGGTGTGTGCCCCATCCAACCAACTAGACAAAAAACAACCTTATCGTTCCAGCTCCAAAAACCCACTGCAGCCAGCCCCTCTCAGCTGTCTGAGTGAGCCACTTTATTAGCATATCAATAGGAGGTCCCACAGCTCGAGGGTTCAGCCTCCAACAGCCAAACACACCTCTTACAAAGCTTGTGACCTCACAGGATGTAAGTGACCATATAAGGATTTAACAACAGAACACAAAACAACCAATTACTACAGGACATGATACAATATACTAAATGACGATGACTAAAGTTCCTTGTGCATGGGAGATTATCTGCAGGTGTACGTCATGGCACCCCAAACATGCTGATCAGGCATACCAGGGGTGACAAGAGCAAAACACCTCTAAACTGATAATGTCTTTGCAGAGTGAACGCATCCCCACCAGACGATCGTTCTGTGCATTGCACAGGGGCCCTTTGCTGGCGGACATGTTCTCTCTCCGCAAACACCTCTCTCCAAACACCAGGAAGTTTTCCACTACCTAACAGGTCTCAGCCAGCATCGATCTGCCGCAGTCTGCTCTTTAGAGCGGGCTGTGGTTGAACACACACTGGGAGACTTATGACAACACATTAATATAAAATTTTCCACAACAGGAAGAAGATATGGTGGAAATTGTCACCACAACAGGTGAGTGTCTGCGACCACAGGCTCAGGTAAGAGATGGATGTCCGCAGATTTTTGATAGCTGTTTTTGTTTGGTTTTTCTCTTTTTAGGTGATCGTGATGTTAGAGACCGAGATCCTTTCACATCTGAAAGTGCCCAGATCCTGATCGGGGAGATCATGGGGTGTAATTTAGAATTGGAAAACATCCAGAAAAAAATAAATGATGTGATAACAAAAAAAAATAACATCATTGATGTTTTGGGGCGAATTTAAAACCCCACAAAATCCCTTTTTTTGTGTGGTACAATGTTTATAATCTTTTAGCAATGTTTGGAAAGGCCTAATTTGGAGGATGCACACAGTGTGCCAACATGTGCTATCTGCCATCACGGGAGATCAATGGACGCGTTTTAGGGGTGCAACCCCTTCCTCAATAATAAAGTAGCGGTGAGGAAGGGGTTGCTCCCACAAAACATGTCCCTTGATCCCCCGTGATGGCAGCTAGCACATGTTGACATTTGTAAATTGGTGTGCATCTTCCAAATTTGGCTTTTCAAGGGGTGATTTGACCCCATCTGAACGCAATATCAAACACAGTTCCTAAATACTCATGTCTGATATTGCCTTCAAGTTTTACCATATGTGAACTTTGTAAGTTCAAATTTTTTCTCTTTCTTGTTGGTTTTACACAGGCCTGTTTTATCGTCAATGGACATTTCTATTTTTGATAATGCCACCCCAAAAATTGTTATACAACAAACATGTTGGTTTGTTTTAAAAACCTTTTCTAAATGCACATGTGATTGTGCAGGTATTAAAAAGATTGTTAATCAAGAATGTGTGGATTATTGTCTCAACGCTACAACACTTTTGTGGGTGATGTCATTGCTGTTTTCAGAGAAAATGGGGGTTATTTCCTAAGGGCAAATCCTCTTTGCACTACAAGAGCATTTTCATTGCAGTTTCAAGAGCACTTGTAGTATAAAAAGTGTATACGCCTTTAGTAAATAACAGCCAACAGTGCTTCATATAAGGTTACACAATCACGTCATTTTCACGACTCCACACATTGCTGTCAGGGTCAGCTAAAACAAACACAAGCAGTAAATGTCCACAAAGAATTTATTTTTTTTTAATTGGAAAAAGGCTTCACAAATTTGATGGCATATTGATGGCCCCCCTACCCGCAAAGAACTCCAGGTATCGTAACCGGACATCACGGGCACTCAGGGAGGGCAAGCCAGGACGGCCGCTTTCAAGCGCTGTTAGTGTTTCAGGTATCACTCCGGCCTCAGGCCCAACTGAGCCAGCATAGTTGGCTGAATGTTTACTTAAAAAGTTATGGAGAATACAGCACGCCAGTATAATATGGTTCAGTTTATGCTCCGCCATATGGATAGGTGTCAGAAATAGGCGGAACCGGCTGGCCAGGATTCCAAATGTGTTCCCCACCACTCTTCGGGCTCTGGCCAGCCGGTAATTAAAAACCCTCTGTTCTGGGGTGAGGGTCCTCATCGGGAATGGCCGCATCAGGTGGTCCCCCAGCACAAACGCTTCATCAGCAACGAACACGAATGGGAGTCCTTCAACATTGTCCTCTGGAGCTGGCAAGTCCAAGCTGCCATTCCGGAGACGCCTGTAGAAATCCGTCTGGGCGATGACTCCACCATCGGACATCCGGCCATTCTTCCCAACGTCCACATACAAGAAGTCGTAATTAGCCGACACCACCGCCAACATCACTATACTATTGAACCCCTTATAGTTGAAATAGTACGACCCTGAGTTGGGTGGTGGGACAATGTGGACGTGTTTCCCATCAATTGCCCCTCCGCAGTTAGGAAAGTCCCACCGCTGGGCAAAGTGGGAGGCCACAGTCTGCCATTCCTGTGGCGTGGAAGGAAACTGTAGAGGAAAAAAAAAATTACTATTTTTGCACATAAACATGGCAAGCAGATTAGACACAAACATTCTGGGGCAACCTCCAGATAGCATTTATTAAGGGGAATTTAACACCAAAGTATAAGGTACACCTATCATATTCCCCCCCTCTCATGGGCCATTTCTAACATTATGGGGTGTGTGGAAATCTTGGACAGGTAACCCTCTTCACTTAATTGAGAGATGAATGCCTAAATACAGGGTATTACTTGGAACAGCCCCTCCTTAGTTACACTATTGGCAGCCCACTGGACAGGTAAGAAGTGTCATAATACAAAGATATAAATACACACTGTACACATTTGAGGACATTTGGACATTCTGCTATTACCTGTCAAGATAATAATAGGATACAAAAACTTTGAACAGTACCATTAGAAAGTATACAGGCAGGCCCTTGCACTACATTTGAGGAATTCATCCATAAATCAGAGCACAAAAGAGATGGGTATAGTGTGTATGGGTTTGGCAAAGTCAGCAGATAGATGATTGAGGATAGATAGAGAATTGGGATCAGCTGACTTAGCAGTTGGGGGAGGGAGGGTTACTAAAAAATGATTTGGGGACACCACAAAAAATAAGCCTCTGCCACTCTGCCAGAATTTAAAGCTAAAATAACATTTGGAAACATTTTAGGGGGTGTTTGGGGTAAAGCACTACTATGGAGCTGATAAAATACATTGTTAAGTGACTACATGAGGTGAATATAGGGCCAAGAGACCATGCCGGGGAGGTTATTGAAGGGCAATCTGTATGAAGGACCTAAAAAATTAATTACATAAAAATCCAGCATGCATGAGGACAAAGGGGACATTCACAGCATATTACAATCATGGTAATTAGGGAATGAGGAAAGAAATACAATATATTATCAAACATTCATAAAAATCTTACCTTCATATACTCCTTCTGCAGGACATGTATGATGGCAGAACAGGTCTCTGGGATAATGATCCCCAGAGCCTGGGGGGAGATGCCTGTCGAGAACTTCAAGTCCTGCAGACTTCTCCCTGTCGCCAAATACCGCAGGGTAGCGACCAGCCTCTGCTCCGGAGTGATGACTTGCCTCATGCAGGTATCCTGCCTGCTAATATAAGGGGTCAGCGAAGCCAACAAACGGTGAAACACGGGGTCCGTCATCCTGAGAAAGTTCCTGAAATCATCAGGATTATTCTCACGGATCGCACGGAGCAAAGGCATATGAGAGAACTGGTCACGCTGAAGCAACCAATTCTTGGTCCATGAACTCCTCCCCACCCTGTTCATGGACTGGTGTCATGAGCAGGTGTGACCAGAACCGTGTGATCTGCGACAGAGGACACCAAAACGTATATAAGTGAAAATATGTTAATTTATTAAAGAAAGTGAATAATATAATACAACCAACCAACTACAATATGATACAGTGCAATAACCAACCACAGACAGAGACCCACAAATAACAATAGACAAATAAGTGTAATAAATGGGAAATACCAGGTTCATAAACAATAGCCAGGCCAGGGTCATACACAGCAGATCAGCAGGGGGATGTTCCAGAGACATAAACGTAAGCCAGGCCAAGGTCATACACAGGGAGATCAGCAGATGGGGTATGGAACACAGGACAGGGAGAGGATGGATGGGTCAGGCTGCAGGCAGGGATGCAGGGTCACAGGTGGGACAGGATAAGGTCCCAGACAGGGAGACAGGACCAGGGGACAGGATCAGGGCACAGGCTCAGGTTCAGGGCACAGGATCAGATAGCTTTCAGGTCAGGAGGCAATGACGAAGTCAAGGCAAACATGTGAATGTTTGCCGGGTATTTATAGGCCTATGATTGGCTTCAAGTGACACCTGATTGTAGGAGGTACTGTCTGCTCCACACTGCCAGGATCCATCCGCTGGTGGACGCCAGTACTGCGGCCCAAAGATGATATATTATTAACAGGGAAAAGCTCTCCTGACAGTTCCAAACTGCCAGGAGACACCTGCTGGTGGACCTCAGTACTGCATGCCAAATAACAGGTCTTACCAGCGGATGGAACATTTCCTGACAGTACCCCCCCTCAAAGGAGCGACCTCCGGGCGCTCCAACTAGCCGTTGCTGGGGAAAGTCCATGGTGTTCAGCTGGGCAGTGGGCACATCAGGCTGGGTAGCGGACAGGAACACTCCAGGCTGGGCAACGGACAGGAACACTTCAAGCTGGGCAATGGACAGGAACACTTCAAGCTGGGCAGCTGGCATGGGCACTTCAAGCTGGGCAGCTGGCATGGGCACTTCAAGCTGGGCAGCTGGCATGGGCACTTCAAGCTGGGCAGCTGGCATGGGCACTTCAAGCTGGGCAGCTGGCATGGGCACTTCAAGCTGGAGGGCAGACACCGAGACATCAGGCTGGAGGGCAGACACAGAGACATCAGGCTGGAGGGCAGACACCGAGACATCAGGCTGGAGGGCAGACACCGAGACATCAGGCTGGAGGGCAGACACCGAGACATCAGGCTGGAGGGCAGACACCGAGACATCAGGCTGGAGGGCAGACACCGAGACATCAGGCTGGAGGGCAGACACCGAGACATCAGGCTGGAGGGCAGACACCGAGACATCAGGCTGAAGGGCAGACACCGGGACATCAGGCTGGAGGGCAGACACCGGGACATCAGGCTGGAGGGCAGACACCGGGACATCAGGCTGGAGGGCAGACACCGGGACATCAGGCTGGAGGGCAGACACCGGGACATCAGGCTGGAGGGCAGACACCGGGACATCAGGCTGGAGGGCAGACACCGGGACATCAGGCTGGAGGGCAGACACCGGGACATCAGGCTGGAGGGCAGACACCGGGACATCAGGCTGGAGGGCAGACACCGGGACATCAGGCTGCAAGGCTGGAACATCAGACTGCAAAGCTGGAACATCAGACTGCAAAGCTGGAACATCAGACTGCAAAGCTGGAACATCAGACTGCAAAGCTGGAACATCAGATGCAAAGCTGGAACATCAGACTGCAAAGCTGGAACATCAGACTGCAAAGCTGGAACATCAGACTGCAAGGCTGGAACATCAGACTGCAAGGCTGGAACATCAGACTGCAAGGCTGGAACATCAGACTGCAAAGCTGGAACATCAGACTGCAAAGCTGGAACATCAGACTGCAAGGCTGGAACATCAGACTGCAAAGCTGGAACATCAGACTGCAAGGCTGGAACATCAGACTGCAAGGCTGGAACATCAGACTGCAAGGCTGGAACATCAGACTGCAAGGCTGGAACATCAGACTGGAAGGCTGGAACATCAGACTGCAAAGTTGGAACATCAGACTGGAAGGCTGGAACATCGGACTGCAAAGCTGGAGCATCAGACTGCAAGGCTGGAACATCAAACTGCAAAGCTGGAACGTCAGACTGGAAGGCTGGAACGTCAGACTGGAAGGCTGGAACGTCAGACTGGAAGGCTGGAACGTCAGACTGCAAGGCTGGAACGTCAGACTGCAAGGCTGGAACGTCAGACTGCAAGGCTGGAACATCAGACTGCAAATTGGGAGCAGGTTGGGTTACTGGCAGGATTGTGTGAGTGGGGAAGAACTTCCGTTTCTTCTTGGGCTTAACTACTGAAGATCTGTAGGTGAGGGGTGCAGCAGACTGCAGAGGAGGATTGGGATATGGCAGGGAAGAGGTAACAGTAGCTGGAGGAAGTTTGTGTGGGTTTGCAGGCAGCAGGGAAGAGACAGGTGGGTTGAATGCAGGATAGGTACAGGGAGCAGAGACTGGATATGAGTATTTGTTTGGCAGCAGCGTATACTGAGCTGCAACTGCGGTTGACATGGGTGATGGGAAAACATACATTTGAGTAGGCTGGTGTTTGGTGGCAGAGGTGGTTTGTTTGACTGGAGCTGCTTGCATCATGTCAGACCATGCTGAAAGTATAGGTTGTACGAACTGTGCTTTTAAACCTCCCTGTCTAACAAAAGACTGAGCAGACTCAATGCACTCAGCAATCACCTGTGAGGAACAGGCTGAATAGTGCTCACAAAAATCGTCTGGATCATCTTCAAAAAGCCAAACTAGTGATACAACCTGATTTATATCAAAAGGAGGAGTGAAATCATCACGGCCCTCAGGAATACAGGGCAGGGCCAGCTCAGTACATAGTTTGATCAAAGGCTGCACCTCCCCAAACAAAATATAACCCTGATCGACCAGGGAGTGAGCCAAACGTATAGTGGCAAACAACTGATCACTAGACCATCCTTTCAAAGCCTGGCGGCAATAATCACCATTTTCAGATGCCAGCAGAGAAAGATAAATAACCTCATCGGTATTCATGTTTGTAACCAACTGAAAAATGGTTCCCCTGTGCAGCCACTTCTGGTCAGGGATGGCCTTGAATTACTGTCATGAGCAGGTGTGACCAGAACCGTGTGATCTGCGACAGAGGACACCAAAACGTATATAAGTGAAAATATGTTAATTTATTAAAGAAAGTGAATAATATAATACAACCAACCAACTACAATATGATACAGTGCAATAACCAACCACAGACAGAGACCCACAAATAACAATAGACAAATAAGTGTAATAAATGGGAAATACCAGGTTCATAAACAATAGCCAGGCCAGGGTCATACACAGCAGATCAGCAGGGGGATGTTCCAGAGACATAAACGTAAGCCAGGCCAAGGTCATACACAGGGAGATCAGCAGATGGGGTATGGAACACAGGACAGGGAGAGGATGGATGGGTCAGGCTGCAGGCAGGGATGCAGGGTCACAGGTGGGACAGGATAAGGTCCCAGACAGGGAGACAGGACCAGGGGACAGGATCAGGGCACAGGCTCAGGTTCAGGGCACAGGATCAGATAGCTTTCAGGTCAGGAGGCAATGACGAAGTCAAGGCAAACATGTGAATGTTTGCCGGGTATTTATAGGCCTATGATTGGCTTCAAGTGACACCTGATTGTAGGAGGTACTGTCTGCTCCACACTGCCAGGATCCATCCGCTGGTGGACGCCAGTACTGCGGCCCAAAGATGATATATTATTAACAGGGAAAAGCTCTCCTGACAGTTCCAAACTGCCAGGAGACACCTGCTGGTGGACCTCAGTACTGCATGCCAAATAACAGGTCTTACCAGCGGATGGAACATTTCCTGACAACTGGACTTGTGTCAAGGTCAAGACCCCAACACCAAGCCCCCGCACAGCACGAACTCTACGAGGAGTATGCATACGCAATATGGCTAGAAAACGGTCGGCTGCTCAGAACGAAGTAACAGAACGCACTAAAGAACAGCAAGGCCTGTGAAGAGCGACCTGAAAAACAGTAACAAACGAACAAGAATACAATGACTACTTAAAGTCAAGCGGAACTTGCTTGCACGCACTGAAGAGCAGATACAAACCCACAAGCACAAACTGAACGGCAGAAAACGATCTGAAAACCACGAGTCTGAAAAAGCGTGAATCGTCTGTCATAAACCAGATGTGACCAGAACTGTGTGACTGCGACGGAGTGAACCAGACATAAATAGGTGAAAGTAAGTTTATTTAAGGAAAGTGCATATGTGAACACACCATGAATACAAGTGAACAACCAAACAATCAGTGATATAAAACCAACCAGCATATGTAGCAAGAGGGAGTACCAGAATCGTAGTCAAGCCAGGCCGGGGTCATAAACACGGAATCAGTAGCTGGGAAGGGAGATAAACAGGACAAGAGAGGATGGATGGATGACAGGAGGGACAGGTCAGGTACAAGGCTCAGAGTCCAGAGTCCAGGGTTCAGGTAACGGACAGGAAGCAGGATCAACAGGTTCCAGGTTCCAGGAATCAGGAATCAGGCTTCAGGTACAGGATCAGGGTAACAGGATGCAGATCAGGGCTCAAGGACAATACCAGGGCAACATAAATGTGCAATTGCCGGGTATTTATACTGCAGCTCTGCTAATTAACGTCAGGTGACACCTGTCTGCAGAGGGGAATACCTGCTCCATACTGCCAGGATCGATCCGCTGGTGGACGCCAGTACTGCGGCCCAAAGATGACATAACATTAACAGGGAAAAGCTCTCCTGACAGTTCCAAACTGCCAGGAGACACCTGCTGGTGGACCTCAGTACTGCATGCCAAATAACAGATATTACCAGTGGATGGAACATTTCCTGACAGTACCCCCTCTCAAAGGAGCGGCCTCCGGACGCTCCAACTGGTTGTAATTGTCCATAGTCTATGGCAGCAGGCAAAACAACAGGTGGCGCAGCAGGCATGGGCACTTCAAGCTGGGCGGCAGCAGGCATGGGCACTTCAAGCTGGGCGGCGGCAGGCATGGGCACTTCAAGCTGGGCGGCGGCAGGCATGGGCACTTCAAGCTGGGTGGTGGCAGGCATGGGCACTTCAAGCTGGGTGGCGGCAGGCATGGGCACTTCAAGCTGGGCGGCGGCAGGCATGGGCACTTCAAGCTGGGCGGCGGCAGGCATGGGCACTTCAAGCTGGGCGGCGGCAGGCATGGGCACTTCAAGCTGGGCGGCGGCAGGCATGGGCACTTCAAGCTGGGCGGCGGCAGGCATGGGCACTTCAAGCTGGGCGGCGGCAGGCATGGGCACATCAGGCTGGAGGGCGGCAGGCATGGGCACATCAGGCTGGAGGGCGGCAGGCATGGGCACATCAGGCTGGAGGGCGGCAGGCACCCGGACATCAGGCTGGAGGGCGGCAGGCACCCGGACATCAGGCTGGACGGCGGCAGGCACCCGGACATCAGGCTGGAGGGCGGCAGGCACCCGGACATCAGGCTGGAGGGCGGCAGGCACCCGGACATCAGGCTGGAGGGCAGCAGGCACCCGGACATCAGGCTGGAGGGCAGCAGGCACCCAGACATCAGGCTGGAAGGCAGCAGGCACCCGGACATCAGGCTGGAGGGCAGCAGGCACCCGGACATCAGGCTGGAGGGCAGACACCCGAACATCAGGCTGGAGGGCAGACACCCGGACATCAGGCTGGAGGGCAGACACCCGGACATCAGGCTGGAGGGCAGACACCCGGACATCAGGCTGGAGGGCAGACACCCGGACATCAGGCTGAAACAGATCAGCTGGCGGGGAGGCAGGACTGGACACTGGCATGATGGTATGGGTTGGATTAGCTGGTGCGGAGGCAGGTTGGGTTACTGGCAGGATCGTTTTGGTTGGAAAAAACGTTCGTTTTTTCTTTGGCTTAGCCACTGAAGATCTGTAGGTGAGGGGTGCAGCAGACTGGAGAGGAGGATTGGGATATGGCAGAGAAGAGGTAATAGTAGCTGGAGGAAGTTCGTGTGGGTTTGCAGGCAGCAGGGAAGAGACAGGTGGGTTGAATGCAGGATAGGTACAGGGAGCAGAGACCGGATATGAGTATTTGGTTGGGAGCAGCGTATACTGAGCTGCAACTGCGGTTGACATGGGTGATGGGGAAACATACATTTGGGTAGGCTGGTGTTTGGTGGCAGAGGTGGTTTGTTTGGCTGGAGATGCTTGCATCATGTCAGACCATGCTGAAAGTATAGGTTGTACAAACTGTGCCTTTAACTCTCCCTGTCTAACAAAAGACTGAGCAGACACAATGCACTCAGCAATCACCTGTGGGGAACAGGCTGAGTAGTGCTCACAAAAATCGTCTGAATCATCTTCAAAAAGCCAAACTAGGGATACAACCCGATTCATATCGAAAGGAGGAGTGAAATCATCACGGCCCTCTGGAATACAGGGCAGGGCCAGCTCAGTACAGATCTTGATCAAAGGCTGCACCTCCCCAAACAATATATAACCCTGATCGACCAGGGAGTGAGCCAAACGTATAGTGGCAAACAACTGGTCACTAGACCATCCTTTCAAAGCCCGGCGACAATAATCACCACTTTCAGATGCCAGCAGAGAAAAATAAATCACCTCATCGGCATTCATGTTTGCAACCAACTGAATCAAAATGGTTCCCCTGTGCAGCCACTTCTGGTCAGGGATGGCCCTGGTATTCTGTCATAAACCAGATGTGACCAGAACTGTGTGACTGCGACAGAGTGAACCAGACATAAATAGGTGAAAGTAAGTTTATTTAAGGAAAGTGCATATGTGAACACACCATGAATACAAGTGAACAACCAAACAATCAGTGATATAAAACCAACCAGCATATGTAGCAAGAGGGAGTACCAGAATCGTACTCAAGCCAGGCCGGGGTCATAAACACGGAATCAGTAGCTGGGAAGGGAGATAAACAGGACAAGAGAGGATGGATGGATGACAGGAGGGACAGGTCAGGTACAAGGCTCAGAGTCCAGAGTCCAGGGTTCAGGGTTCAGGGTTCAGGTAACGGACAGGAAGCAGGATCAACAGGTTCCAGGAATCAGGAATCAGGGATCAGGCTTCAGGCTTCAGGCTTCAAGCTTCAAGCTTCAGGCTTCAGGCTTTAGGCTTCAGGATCAGGGTAACAGGATGCAGATCAGGGCTCAAGGACAATACCAGGGCAACATAAGTGTGCAATTGCCGGGTATTTATACTGCAGCTCTGCTAATTAACGTCAGGTGACACCTGTCTGCAGAGGGGAATACCTGCTCCATACTGCCAGGATCCATCCGCTGGTGGACACCAGTACTGCGGCCCAAAGATGACATAACATTAACAGGGAAAAGCTCTCCTGACAGTTCCAAACTGCCAGGAGACACCTGCTGGTGGACCTCAGTACTGCATGCCAAATAACAGATATTACCAGCGGATGGAACATTTCCTGACATCGTCTCTCACCAAACATTTACTAACACGAGATTAGCAAAAGGAGCCCAAAGGGTGCCGCGCTTGGTTCTGAACTGGCCTTTTCTAGTCTCGTCGTACGTGCTTGACGTCACCGCGTTGTTGGCGATCGGAAATTCCGACAACTTTGTGCAACCGTGTGTACGCAAAACAAGTTTGAGCCAACATCCGTCGGAAAAAATCCTAGGATTTTGTTGTCGGAGTGTCTGTACAAAGGCCGACCGTGTGTACGGGGCATAAGTGTGTTCATCCCAGCATTAATACACTGCCCAACAAGAATTCTCTTGCCTTTGTGGCTGTGTGTGGTAAAGAGATGAGCTCAGGGGCGTGCTATTTGTGTATATATATATATATATATATATATATATATATATATATATATATAAAATCTTTTGTGGCCCCCAACAAATCCCCAAGCACTGCTCAGGACTAAGGATGAGCTTGGGTGTGTTATTTTGATATACTGTATTTATTAGTGTATAACACACACCTTCACTTTAGGAGGGAAGTTTCAGGGGAAAAAATAACATTTTAAATAAAGAACTGAAGCAAAATAAGGGTCAGTGCCCATCAATGCAGCCTAATCAGTGCCCATCTGCAGCCTCTCCATTGCCATGAATGCAGTGTCACCATTGCCATGAATGCAGCCTCACTATTGCCATGAATATAGCCTCAAATGCAGCCTCACCATTGTCATGAATGCAACCTTACCATTGCCATGAATGCAGCCTCACCATTGCCATGAATGCAGCCTTAACATTGCCATGAATTCAGCATTACCATTGCCATGAATGCAGCCTTTTTCCCTTTTTTTTCGCCCTCCTTCTTTTTCCTCTTTTTCTTTCTCTCTTATTGTAGAGTAATGACTGGTGGTTATGATTTTCCAGGAATTTTTAGCATATCTTTTGCTAATGTCTGAAATGTTGCACTACCTTGTAATAAATTTGTATTTATATTATGGTTGCTGATTAGGCGTTTACTACTCCCTCTCTCTTCTCCATAGTAGAATGCTGGACTCCAGCGTTTCTGTGTTTTCATGTTCTGTAAAATACTTCAATCATCCACAAAGCAACCTAGGCAGTAGCCCAGTGTGTCCTAATTGCCAATGAACAAAGTGTCAGTATTTTTCATCATATTATGTTAGAGACCTTGCGCTCCTCCACCTTCCATTTGAGGATGCCCCACGGAGTTTAGGTCTGGAGACATGCTTGGCAAGTCCATCACCTTTACACTCAGCTTCTTTAGCAAGGCAGTGGTCGTCTTGGAGGTGTGCTTGTTGTTATCATGTTGGAATACTGCCATGTGGCCCAGTCTCTGAAGGTAGGGGTTCATGCTCTGCTTCAGTATGTCACAGTAAAATGTTGGCATTCATGGTTCCCTCAATGAACTGTAGCTCCCCAGTGCCGGCAGCACTCATGCAGCCCCAGACCATGACACTACCACCACCATGCTTGACTGTAGGCAAGACACACTTGTCTTTGTACTCCTCACCTGGTTTCTGACACACAAGCTTGACACCATCTGAACCAAGTAAGTTTATCTTGGACTCATCAGACCACAGGACATGGTTCTAGTATCCCATGTTCTTAGTCTGCTTGTCTTCAGCAAACTGTTTGCGGGCATTCCTGTGCATCATTTTTAGAAAAGGCTTCCTTCTGGGAGGACAGCCATGCAGACCAATTTGATGCAGTGTGCAGTGTATGGTCTGAGCACTGAAAGGCTGACCCCCCACCCCTTCAAACTCTGCAGCAATACTGGCAGCACTCATACGTCTATTTCCCAAAGACAACCTCTGGATATGACACTGAGCATGTGCACTCAACTTCTTTGGTTGACCATGGCGAGGTCTAATCTCAGTGGAACCTGTCCTGTTAAACCCCTGTATGGTCTTGGCCATCGTCCTGCAGCTCAGTTTCAGGGTCTTGGCAATCTTCTTATAGCCTAGGCCATCTTTATGTAGAGCAACAATTCTTTTTTTCAGATCCTCAAAGAATTCTTTGCCATGAGGTGCGATGTTGAACTTCCAGTGACCAGTATGAGAGAGTGAGAGCAATAACACCAAATTTAACACACCTGCTCCCCATTCACACCTGAGACCTTGTAACACTAACCAGTCACATGACAAAAGGGAGTGAAAATGACTAATTGGGCCAAATGTGGACATTTTCACTTAGGGGTGTACTCACTTTTGTTGCCAGCGGTTTAGACATTAATGGCTGTGGGTTGAGTTATTTTGAGGGGACAGCAAATTGACACAGTTATACAAGCTGAACACTAACTACTTTACATTGTAGCAAAGTATAATTTCTTCAGTGTTGTCACATGAAAAGATATATATATGTACACACAGTATCTTACAAAAGTGAGTACACCCCTCACATTTTTGTAAATATTTTATTAAATCTTTTCATGTAAAAAGTAATTTATTAAAATTATTAAAACTCTATAATTGTATGTCGTTTCACAACAGATCTGCAGTAGATGCATTATTGCTATCTAGCCCATTCCTAGACAAATTAAACCTTTTAATTCTTGTTTTGACGTTTTTCACTAGTCCCTCTAGGTATGAATCAATAAGCAGCAGAATAGCCCAGGTTCTAACATATAAATGAAGGAAGAACATTTCACTAGATGGCACTATTGCTTTGTAAATGGTGTCTATCTTCTCAGAATATTTTATTAAGATGTAAAAATGGACCGGCTAACAAAATATTTTATTAGATATAAAAATATACTAAATAAAACTTTTTTCATTTTACTGTTAATATTTAATATGCAGTATTTTTTGTAAAGTCCAAATACAAACGTAATTTTTTCACAGTAGCATTTATAATCGCATACAGAGCAGGAAAACAACCAATGCATTCCTAATAAAAAAAAACGTTAGTGCTAATTAGGGCTCCCAAAGCACACATTGAGTTCTCCGGTATAAATCATTTTAAACATCCCAAAGGACCATAATTCTTTTCATCTTAAATATGATGATGTTAAGAAATGTATTTGTATATTAGATAGTAATTTCCTTAGGGAACTTTTCAGTTTTAGAGGGGCATATTGCCCAGGAAAATGAATAATAGCTATCAATCAATTGCATGCCTCTTTATTAGGCTTTCTTGTACACATCCAAGCTATTTGTTTAAAGCGCCACTGTCATTTGCCTCAGATTATCTTAATGTCAGTCCCTGCAATAGAAGAGGTATTATGCTCAACTCTTCGTAGTCCTTGTGTCCTATTTTCACTCCATTCAAACGCTGCGGCCTCTCTCAGATTCTTTTGCATTCAACACCTCTGTGAGTGTCATATACAATATATTGTTAAAAGTATTGGGACACCTGCCTTTACACGCACACAACCTTTAATGGCATCCCAGTCTTATACTACACAGTCGGACTTTTCGGCTACAAAAGTCCGACGGTCCGTCCGACAGACTTTCGACTGACTTTTGGCGGACTTGTGGCGGACTTTCTAACAAACGGACTAGCCTACATACGATCACACAAAAGTCCGACAGCCTAGTACGCGGTGACGTACACCAAGTCTGACGAGACTATAAAACGGAAGTTCAATAGCCCGTACGACACCCTTTGGACTCCTTCTGCTAATCTCGTGTTTATCTCGTGTTAGTAGAAGTTTGGTGAGAGACGATTTGCTCTTGTGAGACTCGTATTTTTCAGTTCGTTTTAACTGTTGTTCAGTCTGTGCTTGTGAGGTTTGTATCTGCTTTTCAGTGCGTTTGGTCAGTTGGCATTGAGCAATCTTTGTTTTATTGTCCGCTCATTGCTGATTTTCAGGTCGCTCTTCACAGGCTTTGCTGTTCTTCAGTGCGTTCTGTTAAGTGTCCCTGGGAATTACAGACCAGTTAGCCTAACATCAATAGTATGTAAACTCTTGGAGGGGATGATAAGGGACTATATACAAGATTTTAGTAATAAGAACGGTATCATTAGCAGTAATCAGCATGGATTCATGAAGAATCGTTCTTGCCAAACCAATCTATTAACCTTCTATGAGGAGGTGAGTTGCCATCTAGATAAAGGAAGGCCCGTAGACGTGGTGTATCTGGATTTTGCAAAAGCATTTGACACAGTTCCCCATAAACGTTTACTGTACAAAATAAGGTCCATTGGCATGGACCATAGGGTGAGTACATGGATTGAAAACTGGCTACAAGGGCGAGTTCAGAGGGTTGTGATAAATGGGGAGTACTCAGAATGGTCAGGGGTGGGTAGTGGGGTTCCCCAGGGTTCTGTGCTGGGACCAATCCTATCTAATTTGTTCATAAACGACCTGGAGGATGGGATAAACAGTTCAATCTCTGTATTTGCAGACAATACTAAGCTAAGCAGGGCAATAACTTCTCCGCAGGATGTGGAAACCTTGCAAAAAGACCTGAACAAATTAAAGGGGTGGGCGACTACATGGCAAATGAGGTTCAATGTAGAAAAATGTAAAATAATGCATTTGGGTGGCAAAAATATGAATGCAATCTATTCACTGGGGGGAGAACCTCTGGGGGAATCTAGGATGGAAAAGGACCTGGGGGTCCTAGTAGATGATAGGCTCAGCAATGGCATGCAATGCCAAGCTGCTGCTAACAAAGCAAACAGAATATTGGCATGCATTAAAAGGGGGATCAACTCCAGAGATAAAATGATAATTCTCCCACTCTACAAGGCTCTGGTCCGGCCGCACCTGGAGTATGCTGTCCAGTTCTGGGCACCAGTCCTCAGGAAGGATGTACTGGAAATGGAGCGAGTACAAAGAAGGGCAACAAAGCTAATAAAGGGTCTGGAGGATCTTAGTTATGAGGAAAGGTTGCAAGCACTGAACTTATTCTCTCTGGAGAAGAGACGCTTGAGAGGGGATATGATTTCAATTTACAAATATTGTACTGGTGACCCCACAATAGGGATAAAACTTTTTCGCAGAAGAGAGTTTAATAAGACTCGTGGCCGCTTATTACAATTAGAAGAAAAGAGGTTTAACCTTAAACTACGTAGAGGGTTCTTTACTGTAAGAGCGGCAAGGATGTGGAATTCCCTTCCACAGGCGGTGGTCTCAGCGGGGAGCATTGATAGCTTCAAGAAACTATTAGATAATCACCTGAATGACCGCAACATGCAGGGATATACAATGTAATACTGACACATAATCACACACATAGGTTGGACTTGATGGACTTGTGTCTTTTTTCAACCTCACCTACTATGTAACTATGTAACTATGTAAGTGCGTTCTGACCAGCCGACCGTTTTGAAGCCATGTTACCTGTACATACTCGTCATAGAGCTCATGCATTGTATGTGCTTGGTGCTGTAGTTCATTCTTCAGCCCAAGACCAGTCCATGAACAGGGCGAGGAGGAGTTCATGGACGAAGAATTGGTTGCTCCAGCGTGACCAATTCTGTCACATGCCATTGCTCCGTGAGATCCGTGAGAATAATCCTGAGGATTTCAGGAACCTTCTCCGGATGACGTACCCCGTTTTTGACTGTTTGTTGGCTTTGCTCACCCCTTATATCAGCAGGCAGGATACCTGCATGAGGCAAGCCATCACTCCGGAGCAGAGGCTAGTCGCCACGTTGCGGTACTTGGCGACAGGGAGAAGCCCGCAGGACCTTAAGTTCTCGACAGGCATCTCCTCCCAGGCTCTGGGGATCATTATTCCAGAGACCTGTTCTGCTATAATTCAGGTCCTGCAGAAGGACTATATTAAGGTAAGAATTTTATCCTTTATTAGCATCACATGTTATTTTATTTAATGTTTGATAATGTAATGTATTTCTTAACTCAAACACTACTTACCATCATTGCAATATAGTGTGAATGTCCCCTTTTTGTCCTCATGCATGCTGTATTTTTTTCATGTTCTTTTTTGTCCTGCATGTATATCTGCCTTCACTAACCTCCCCAGCATGCAATGCTGGGCACATATCCACCTAGTCTACTCACTTTGAATGTATTTTGTCAGCTGCATTGTAGTTTTTTTCCCCTAAACTCCATCCAAATAGTGTGTGTGTCATTAACTTGATTTCCAACCCCCCCTAAACTCTATCCAAATAGTGTGTGTGTCAATAACTCGATTTCCAATCCCCTCCCCCCCTAAACTCTATCCAAATAGTGTGTGTGTGTCATTACCTCGATTTCCAATCCCCTCCCCCCCAAACTCCTTCCAAATAGTGTGTGTGTCTTTAACTCGATTTCCAATCCCCTCCCCCCCTAAACTCCATCCAAATAGTGTGTGTGTCATTAACCACTTGCCGACCGCCTAACGCAGATATACTGCGGCAGAATGGCACGGGCAGGCAGAATCACGTACCCGTACGTGATCTGCCTCCCGCGGGCGGGGGGTCCGATCGGACCCCCCCCGGTGCCAGCGGCGGTCGGCATTTGACTGGGAGCGTCGGGAGGCGAGGGGGAGACCATCCGATCATGGCCCCCCCCTCGCGATCGCTCCCAGCCAATGGGAATCCTCCTCTGCCTGTGTGTAGTTTCACACAGGCAGAGGAAGTGATGTCATCTCTCCTCGGTCTGGCAGTTTCCGTCCCAGCGCCGAGGAGAGAAGACAAGTGAGTGCACAACACACACACACACACAGTAGAACATGCCAGGCATACCTTACACCCCCGATCCCCCCCCCGATCGTCCCCCGATCCCCCCCCCAATCACCCCCCCCTGTCACAAACTGACATTAGCAGTATTTTTTTTTTTTTTCTGATTACTGCATAGTGTCAGTTTGTGACAGTTACAGTGTTAGGGCAGTGAGTATTACCCCCCTTTAGGTCTAGGGTACCCCCCTAACCCCCCCTAATAAAGTTTTAACCCCTTGATCACCCCCTGTCACCAGTGTCGCTAAGCGATCATTTTTCTGATCGCTGTATTAGTGTCGCTGGTGACGCTAGTTAGGGACGTAAATATTTAGGTTCGCCGTCAGCGTTTTATAGCGACAGGGACCCCCATATACTACC
Source organism: Lithobates clamitans (assembly GCA_037952925.1). Classification (NCBI taxonomy): domain Eukaryota; kingdom Metazoa; phylum Chordata; class Amphibia; order Anura; family Ranidae; genus Lithobates; species Lithobates clamitans. Next base: position 1,904,843 of record JBBGZY010000291.1, read on the forward strand.
TAATAAATGTTTTAACCCCTTGATTGCCCCCTAGTTAACCCTTTCACCACTGATCACCGTATAACTGTTACGGGTGACGCTGGTTAGTTCGTTTATTTTTTATAGTGTCAGGGCACCCGCCGTTTATTACCGAATAAAGGTTTAGCCCCCTGATCGCCCGGCGGTGATATGCGTCGCCCCAGGCAGCGTCAGATTAGCGCCAGTACCGCTAACACCCATGCACGCAGCATACGCCTCCCTTGGTGGTATAGTATCTGTACGGATCAATATCTGATCCAATCAGATCTATACTAGCGTCCCCAGCAGTTTAGGGTTCCCGAAAACGCAGTGTTAGCGGGATCAGCCCAGATACCCGCTAGCACCTGCGTTTTGCCCCTCCGCCCGGCCCAGCCCAGCCCACCCAAGTGCAGTATCGATCGATCACTGTCACTTACAAAACACTAAACGCATAACTGCAGCGTTCGCATAGTCAGGCCTGATCCCTGCGATCGCTAACAGTTTTTTTGGTAGCGTTTTGGTGAACTGGCAAGCACCAGCGGCCTAGTACACCCCGGTCGTAGTCAAACCAGCACTGCAGTAACACTTGGTGACGTGGCGAGTCCCATAAGTGCAGTTCAAGCTGGTGAGGTGGCAAGCACAAGTAGTGTCCCGCTGCCACCAAAAAAACAAACACAGGCCCGTCGTGCCCATAGTGCCCTTCCTGCTGCATTCGCCAATCCTAATTGGGAACCCACCGCTTCTGCAGCGCCCGTACTTCCCCCATTCACATCCCCAACCAAATGCAGTCGGCTGCATGAGAGGCATTTTCTTTATGTCCTCCCGAGTACCCCTACCCAGCGAACCCCCCCAAAAAAGATGTCGTGTCTGCAGCAAGCACGGATATAGGCGTGACACCCGCTATTATTGTCCCTCCTGTCCTGACAATCCTGGTCTTTGCATTGGTGAATATTTTGAACGCTACTATTCACTAGTTGACTATTAGCGTAGGGTACAGCATTGCACAGACTAGGACACACTTTCACAGGGTCTCCCAAGATGCCATCGCATTTTGAGAGACCCGAACCTGGAACCGGTTACAGTTATAAAAGTTAGTTACAAAAAAAAAGTGTAAAAAAAAAAAAAAAAAAAAACACATACAAAAATATAAAATAAAAAAAAATAGTTGTCGTTTTATTGTTCTCTCTCTCTCTATTCTCTCTCTATTGTTCTGCTCTTTTTTACTGTATTCTATTCTGCAATGTTTTATTGTTATTATGTTTTATCATGTTTGCTTTTCAGGTATGCAATTTTTTATACCTTACCGTTTACTGTGCTTTATTGTTAACCATTTTTTTGTCTTCAGGTACGCCATTCACGACTTTGAGTGGTTATACCAGAATGATGCCTGCAGGTTTAGGTATCATCTTGGTATCATTCTTTTCAGCCAGCGGTCGGCTTTCATGTAAAAGCAATCCTAGTGGCTAATTAGCCTCTAGACTGCTTTTACAAGCAGTGGGAGGGAATGCCCCCCCCCCCGTCTTCCATGTTTTTCTCTGGCTCTCCTGTCTCAACAGGGAACCTGAAAATGCAGCCGGTGATTCAGCCAGCTGACCATAGAGCTGATCAGAGACCAGAGTGGCTCCAAACATCTCTATGGCCTAAGAAACCGGAAGCTACGAGCATTTTATGACTTAGATTTCGCCGGATGTAAACAGCGCCATTGGGAAATTGGGAAAGCATTTTATCACACCGATCTTGGTGTGGTCAGATGCTTTGAGGGCAGAGGAGAAATCTAGGGTCTAATAGACCCCAATTTTTGCAAAAAAGAGTACCTGTCACTACCTATTGCTATCATAGGGGATATTTACATTCCCCGAGATAACAATAAAAATGATTTAAAAAAAAAAAAAATGAAAGGAACAGTTTAAAAATAAGATAAAAAAATAATAATAATAATAAAAAAAAAAAAAAAAAAAAAAAGCACCCCTGTCCCCCCTGCTCTCGCGCTAAGGCGAACGCAAGCGTCGGTCTGGCGTCAAATGTAAACAGCAATTGCACCATGCATGTGAGGTATCGCCGCGAAGGTCAGATCGAGGGCAGTAAGTTTAGCAGTAGACCTCCTCTGTAAATCTAAAGTGGTAACCTGTAAAGGCTTTTAAAGGCTTTTAAAAATGTATTTAGTTTGTCGCCACTGCACGTTTGTGCGCAATTTTAAAGCATGTCATGTTTGGTATCCATGTACTCGGCCTAAGATCATCTTTTTTATTTCATCAAACATTTGGGCAATATAGTGTGTTTTAGTGCATTAAAATGTAAAAAAGTGTGTTTTTTCCCCAAAAAATGCGTTTGAAAAATCGCTGCGCAAATACTGTGTGAAAAAAAAAAAATGAAACACCCACCATTTTAATCTGTAGGGCATTTGCTTTAAAAAAAAATATAATGTTTGGGGGTTCAAAGTAATTTTCTTGCAAAAAAAAATTATTTTTTTATGTAAACAATAAGTGTCAGAAAGGGCTTTGTCTTCAAGTGGTTAGAAGAGTGGGTGATGTGTGACATAAGCTTCTAGATGTTGTGCATAAAATGCCAGGACAGTTCAAAACCCCCCCAAATGACCCCATTTTGGAAAGTAGACACCCCAAGCTATTTGCTGAGAGTCATGTTGAGTCCATGGAATAATTTATATTGTGACACAAGTTGCGGGAAAGAGACAATTTTTTATTTTTTTTATTTTTTTTTGCGCAAAGTTGTCACTAAATGATATATTGCTCAAACATGCCATGGGAATATGTGAAATTACACCCCAAAATACATTCTGTTGCTTCTCCTGAGTACGGGGATACCACATGTGTGAGACTTTTTGGGAGCCTAGCCGCGTACGGGACCCCGAAAACCAAGCACCGCCTTCAGGCTTTCTAAGGCCGTAAATTTTTGATTTCACTCTTCACTGCCTATCACAGTTTCGGAGGCCATGGAATGCCCAGGTGGCACAAAACCCCCCCAAATGACCCCATTTTGGAAAGTAGACACCCCAAGCTATTTGATGAGAGGTATAGTGAGTATTTTGCAGACCTCACTTTTTGTCACAAAGTTTTGAAAATTGAAAAAAGAAAAAAAAAAAATTTTTTTCTCGTCTTTCTTTATTTTCAAAAACAAATGAGAGCTGCAAAATACTCACCATGCCTCTCAGCAAATAGCTTGGGGTGTCTACTTTCCAAAATGGGGTCATTTGGGGGGGGGGTTTGTGCCACCTGGGCATTCCATGGCCTCCGAAACTGTGATAGGCAGTGAGGAGTAAAATCAAAAATGTACGCCCTTAGAAATCCTGAAGGCAGTGATTGGTTTGGTGTGAGCAATATATCATTTAGTGACAACTTTGTGCAAAAAAAAAAAAAAAATTTGTCACTTTCCCGCAACTTGTGTCAAAATATAAAACATTCCTTGGACTCAACATGCCTCAAAGCAAATAGCTTGGGGTGTCTACTTTCCAAAATGGGGTCATTTGGGGGGGGTTTATGTCATCTGGGCATTTTATGGCCTTCAAAACTGTGATAGGTAGTGAGGAGTAAAATCAAAAATGTACGCCCTTAGAAATCCTGAAGGCGGTGCTTGGTTTTCGGGGCCCCGTACGCGGCTAGGCTCCCAAAAAGTCCCACACATGTGGTATCCCCGTACTCGGGAGAAGCAGCTAAATGTATTTTGGGGTGCAATTCCACATATGCCCATGGCCTGTGTGAGCAATATATCATTTAGTGACAACTTTTTGTAATTTTTTTTTTTTTTTGTCATTATTCAATGAATGAATATTCAATGGGCTCAACATGCCTCTCAGCAAATTCCTTGGGGTGTCTACTTTCCAAAATTGGGTCATTTGTGGGGGTTTTGTACTGCCCTGCCATTTTAGCACCTCAAGAAACGACATAGGCAGTCATAAATTAAAGGCTGTGTAAATTCCAGAAAATGTACCCTAGTTTGTAGACGCTATAACTTTTGCGCAAACCAATAAATATACACTTATTGACATTTTTTTTACCAAAGACATGTGGCCGAATACATTTTGGCCTAAATGTATGACTAAAATTGAGTTTATTGGATTTTTTTTAGAACAAAAAGTAGAAAATATCATTTTTTTTCAAAATTTTCGGTCTTTTTCCGTGTATAGCGCAAAAAATAAAAACGGCAGAGGTGATCAAATACCATCAAAAGAAAGCTCTATTTGTGGGAAGAAAAGGACGCAAATTTCGTTTGGGTACAGCATTGCATGACCGCGCAATTAGCAGTTAAAGCGACGCAGTGCCGAATTGTAAAAAGTGCTCTGGTCAGGAAGGGGGTAAAACCTTCCGGGGCTGAAGTGGTTAACTCGATTTCCAATCCCCCCCCCTAAATTCTTAAATTCCATCCAAATAGTGTGTGTGTCATTAACTCGATTTCCAATCCCCCCCTAAACTCCATCCAAATAGTGTGTGTGTCATTAACTCCATTTCCAACCCCCCCCCTAAACTCCTTCCAAATAGTGTGTGTGTCATTAACTCCATTTCCAATCCCCCCCCTAAACTCCATCCAAATAGTGTGTGTGTCATTAACTTGATTTCCAACCCCCCCTAAACTCCATCCAAATAGTGTGTGTGTCATTAACTCGATTTCCAATCCCCTCACCCCCCCAAACTCCATCCAAATAGTGTGTGTGTCATTAACTTGATTTCCAATCCCCCCCCCCTAAACTCCATCAAAATAGTGTGTGTGTCATTAACTCGATTTCCAATCCCCCCCCCTAAACTCCATCCAAATAGTGTGTGTGTCATTAACTCGATTTCCATCCCCCCCCCCCCTAATAATTTGCTATAATGTTCTGTGGTGTTGATTTTAAAAAAGCAAATATATGTTGCACTTTGCAAAATGCATTTGTACTCTGCAATTGCATTTGCTCCAGGGCTTTAGTAAATGAGCAGAAGCTCTGCTGATTTTCATCATCCAATCATGTGCCCGCCACAAAGTGTTTGGATTAATTGCCCTTGCATATTATTGGGTACTCCTTGCAACATGAAGCCTTTACCTTACCTCATTTACTAAGCTGTGGAGCAACTGCACTTGCAGAGTGCAACAACTGCACTTTTCAAACTGCACAGTCTTGTAGCCTTTAGTAAATCAAACCCTGCATGTCCTTAAACTTAATTTCTAATTTCACCACCCCCTAAAATGTAACAATGTGCCATCAGAGGGGGTGAGCAATCTGATAAGTGTGCCTTTCCATATTATTTATTAAAGAAGATTTCAATTATTTAATGTTATACTGATGCTGGGCAATGTTTTAAGTGTAATGTTCTTGCAATGTTCTTTTCAAAATTACTGAGTTTTGGTTTCTTGTTTGATTCCCCAGTTTCCTTCAATGCCACAGGAATGGCAGACTGTGGCATCCCATTTTGCCACCCGTTGGGACTTTCCCAACTGTGGAGGGGCTATAGATGGGAAACATGTCCACATCGTGCCCCCACCCCATTCAGGGTCATACTATTTTAATTATAAGGGGTTCCATAGTATCGTCTTAATGGCGGTGGTGTCGGCACAATATGACTTTCTGTATGTGGACGTGGGGAAGAATGGCCGGATGGAGGAGTATTTGCCCAGACGGAGTTCTACCAGCGTCTCCAGAGTGATGGCCTGGGATTGCCACCTGATGCGGATAATGTGGAAGGACTCCCCTTTGTCTTCATAGCAGATGAAGCCTTCGCTCTGAGCAAGCACCTCATGAGGCCATTCCTCCAAAGGACCCTCACCCCGGAGAGGAGGGTTTTTAATTTCCGGCTGGCCAGAGCGAGAAGAGTTGTTGAGAACGCTTTTGGGATTCTGGACAGCCGGTTCCGCCTGTTTCAGACATCGATAAACCTTGCGGAATACAAACCTAATTACATAATTTTAGCGTGCTGCATCCTGCACAACTTTTTGAACAAACATTCCCCAAATTATATTTTGCCAGTTGGGCCTGAGGCCGGACTTATTATTAGTGACAATCTGACGGGCCTGGATACTGTCCGTACTGGCTTGGCCCCCCAAAGTGCCCGTCAAGTTTGTGATCAATATGTAGATTCTTTTATGGGTAGGGGGGCCATTGCAATGCCCCAGAATATTTAATTTGTTAAAATAAAAAATCTTGATCAAATCTTGAATTATATTTATTGCTTGCCTTTCTTTTTGGCTTTCTCCTAGGTTATCGTAGAGCACTTGTAGTGCCAAGTGTATTTTCCTTTAGTAAATAAGCACCATTGTCACTGTAACCAACTATTAACTTTAAACAAACTGATACTGAGCATTGAAACAAGAAACCACACATTTTGTTTTAATTACTAAACAGATTTTTTAATATTCGGTGTACAGTCCCTGACAAAAGTCTTGTCGCTTGTGTACAAATTGACCTGAAGTGCCGCTAAAATATATTTCTAATCAAGATTTTGTTACAAGAAATGGGTCATTTTAATTCCAACAGCTTTTGTAATAATGTTTCAGTGCAAAACGAAACTGACAAAAAGTATTCTAATATTCACAGCTTGGTAAAGCCCATTGATTCAATTTTTGCGAAGACATAAGTGTTGTTGCCTTGTTATATGAGCTTCACCTGTGACTAATAATGGATCAATTAGGTCTCAGGTGTGTATAAAAAGAACACCAGTACACTAGACCTTCTCAACTGCAACTAGACCTCTGCAAACATGCCTAAGATTAACCCGGAGACTAAAGTGTTGATTATCAAGAGGCTGAAGACCAGATCCACTGCTGATGTGGCAGACACCTTCAATGTGTCTCAGCGTCAAGTTCAGAGGATAAAAAAAAGATTTAAAGAGACTGGAGACGTTTTGGACAAGGCCAGGTCAGGCCGACCCCGCAAGACAATTGCTCGAGAGGACCGTTTGTTGGCTCGAAAATCCGAGGCCAGCCCATTTTCCACTGCAGCAGAGCTCCACGAGACCTGGTCACCTGAAGTCCCTGTGTCAACCAGAACAGTTTGTCAGATTCTGTCTTGAAATGGCCTCCATGGTTGAATCAGTGCCCATAAGCCAGCACTAAACAAAAGACAATTAAAAAACCGTGTGGCATTTGCCAAGGGCCACAGTCTGCTAAAAGGATGGACTCTGGAAAAGTGGCAGAAGGTTTTCTGTTGAATTACACCACTGTCGCCGCAAATATTGCAGGAGACCTACTGGAACCCGCATGGAGCCGAGATTTACCCAGAAAACAGTGAAGTTTGGTGGAGGCAAAATCATGGTCCGGGGTTACATCCAGTATGGGGGTGTGCGAGGGATCTGCAGGGTGGAAGTCAACATTAATAGTCTAAAATACCAAGAAATCTTAGCTACCTCTTATATTCCCAACCATAAAAAAGGCCAAATTTTGAAGCAGGATGGTGCTCCATCGCATACTTCCATCTCCACATCAAAGTTCCTTAAGGCAAAGAAGATCAAGATGCTCCAGGATTGGCCAGCCCAGTCACCAGACATGAACATCATTGAGCATATGTGGTGTAGGATGAAAGATGAAGCATGGAAGATGAAACCAAAGAATATTGAGGAACTCTGGGAGGCATGCAAGACTGTTTTCTTTGCTATTCCTGATGACTTCATCAATAAATTGTATGAATCCTTGCCAAACTGCATGGATGCTGTCCTTCAAGCTCATGGAAGTCATACAAGATATTAAATTTGGATCTTACAGCACCACTACTTAAATTGCTGACATATTTTTGGATTTTCTGTAAAGTTGTTCAATTTCTGTATAGGCGACAAAACTTTTGTCTTGCCAAAATTTGACCTGTCTGTCTTGATTAAATGATAAATCTTTTTTCAGTGAAACTAATTTATTTCGGTGCATTAAACATCATTTGGGAGGGCTTTAGCTTTTAATATATATATATATATATATATATATATATATATATATATATATATATATATATACATATTTTTTGTAAATATATATATATTTGCAAAATTTTTTTTTGTAAATATATATCTATATATATACATATATCTATATCTATATATATAGAGAGAGAGATATATATATCTATATACCGTATTTATCGGCGTATAACACGCACTTTTTTCCCCTTAAAATCAGGGGAAAATCGCAGGTGCGTGTTATACGCCGATCCCCTGCGATCCCGAGCTGTCACATTTTCAAAATCGCCGACCGCGATTTGAAAATGGCGCCCCCGGCGCCGAAATACACAATCGCGGTCGGCGATTTTGAAGCCCAGAATGGCAGGGATCACTGGGGCAAGGCTGCACTGGAACAAGGCTGCACTGGGGAAGGCTGCACTGACAAGGCTGCACTGGGGAAGACTGCACTGACAAGGCTGCACTGGGGAAGGCTGCACTGGGGAAGGCTGCACTGACAAGGCTGCACTGACAAGGCTGCACTGGGGAAGGCTGCACTGACATGGCTGCACTGACAAGGCTGCACTGGGGAAGGCTGCACTGACATGGCTGCACTGACATGGCTGCACTGACATGGCTGCACTGAGAAGGCTGCACTGACATGGCTGCACTGAGAAGGCTGCAATGATGGGCATTTAAATGTAAGTTTTTTTCCGTTCAACTTCCCTCCTAAAAGTTTTTTTCCCTTAAAATTCCCTGCTAAATTGGGGTGCGTGTTATACGCCGGTGCGTGTTATACGCCGATAAATACGGTATATCTTTCTCTCTCAATATATATAGAGAGAGAGAGGGATATATATATATATATATATATATATATATATATTTATATATATATATATATATATATATATATATATATATATATATATATATATATATAGATAGATACATTAATAAAAGATATAGGTCTGTATATATGTAACGAGGTTTATTAAGATCATTTCAAACAAATAAACTCGTACAATAAAGAAAAGCACATGGAGTAGTATACAAGGTAATAAACAGAATATGAACACACGACAAGTACTATACTTTTTTTCAGCACTTTACGGATCCGTCTGTACTGATCCGGCTCCCGGAGTTTGAGGTCGGACCATCTTTTCCGAATCTGATCTTTTGAGCGCTGTACCCCAAAAGAAAGATGTAATGTCTTCACCACCTTTGCCATTATTTTGGCTTTTCTAAAATTAGGCCGGGCGTACGGTCCATACTTCCCATCATAGTCATTTTTTCTCAGAATTGCCACCATTTCCTCCATCTCTTTAAAGGACATATTGGAGGCCTTAAATGCTTCCCAGATCAGGACGTTCCGGCCTCCAGGCTTTCGTCGCTACCTGAGGTGTTACACACCTGCTGTGTCTCCGCCATTGTTCATCCCACTACGCACCGTAGAAAGAATGGGTGGAGAATATTCGTTAAACTAGAACGTCAAGGGCGGGCGATGTAGGCACACATGCGCAGTGTATAAAGAGAGGTATTACGTATGTGTCGTATGTACGTTCTGTGCGTAGAGACAAGGGGTGGAGAATATGAGTTAAAATAGAACGTCAGGGGCGGGCGACGCAAGAGGAGTTTCACACATGCGCAGTGTATAAAGAGAGGTATTACGCATGTATCGTTCGTACGTTCTGTGCGTAGAGACAAAGGGCTGAAAATATGCGTAAAGAAAAAGAACGTCAGGGGCGGGCAAAGCAGGCAGAGTTTCACGCATGCGCAGTGTATAAAATGTTATTACGTATTGTGTCGTACGTACGTTCTGTGCGTAGATGATAGTGGACCGGGACGCTAGAAAACGAAGGTATTTTTACATTTTGAAATTTGGTAAAAACTTTGTAGCAAGCAGCCTATATGGCTTGACAGATTGATGAGGCCTATGTTGGGATAAGATGACGAGGGTTTAGCAGAAACATAAGTGTTTTTTGTCTTGTGTCTTTATCTTTTACAGAAATTATGAATGCAAAATTTAAGGAGCCTGAATTTCTTTCGGCTTTTATTGATCAGTACAGAGAGATGAGGAATCTGTGGGAGGTCAAACACCCTCAATATTATCTTAAGCATGTAAGGAAGTCAACGCTGGAGAGACTTCTGACATTTGTCCAGACGTACATCCCAGAAGCAACAATGGAGATGTTGTTATTGAAAATTGGGATCTTGAGGAACATGTATAAGAGGGAGCATAACAAGATCCAGAATTTCCTGAGATCAGGAGCATCAGCAGATGATGTATATGTACCCAGGCTGTGGTACTACA